>CAKNXH010068693.1:0-11927 GCA_932178445.1 Andricus quercusramuli
TCTGATTTTTGGGCTCCTTGAAGATACCCATGCCGATTTTTGGGCTCCAACCCTTAACATTGAAAATCAGCCCCTTGGTACCTCGCAGATGTGACTTTCTATAAAAATAATCTTTTTGTGAATTTTTTAGTGTGGATAGAGTCTCTGATTTTTGGGCTCCTCGAAGATACCCATGCCGATTTTTGGGCTCCAACCCTTAACATAAAAAATCAACCCCTTAGCACAACGCAGATATGACTGTCAAAAAATGATCTTTTTGAGAATTTTACAGTGTGGATAGTCTCTCTAATTTTTGGGCTCCTCGAAAATAATCCGATTTTTGGGCTGCGAACGCGTAACATTAAAAATCAACCCCTTGGTACCTCGCAGATGTGACTTTCTATAAAAATAATCCATTTGGGAATTTTATAGTGTGGATAGAGTCTCTGATTTTTGTGCTCCTTGAAAATACCTACTCCACGTAGAATTTACTTTTTTTACCACGTAGATAGGACTGAAATAAAATATTTTTTGAATTTTTCGAATAGGAAGGGTTCAAGAAAGTTTTCCTAAAATATGTTCAGTTGAAAATCTGTTTGATTTTTTTTTTAAATAAAAAATTATAATATAATATGATATTTTGATGATATATAATATATGTTATAATATGATAAAGTTATAATATAATATTATATGATATAATTAAAATTATTAATATAATTACAGGGTGTACAGTCTTCCTCTTTTTTTCTTAGTTTCCCCTTTTTTCTTGAAGTTTGAACGGTTAAGGGTTGGAGCCCAAAAATCGGCATGTGTATTTTCGAGGAGCCCAAAAATCAGAGACTCTATCCACACTATAAAATTCCCAAACAGATTATTTTTATAGAAAGTCACATCTGCGAGGTACCAAGGGGTTGATTTTTAATGTTAAGGGTTGGAGCCCAAAAATCGACATGGGTATTTTCGAGGAGCCTAAAAATCAGAGACTCTATCCACACTATAAAATTCCCAAAAAGATTATTGTTTGAGAAAGTCATATCTGCGTTGTGCTAAGGGGTTGATTTTTAATGTTAAGGGTTGGAGCCCCAAAATCGGCATGGGTATTTTCGAGGAGCCCAAAAATCAGAGACTCTATACACACTATAAAATTCCCAAAAAGATTATTTTTATAGAAAGTCACATCTGCGAGGCACAATGGGGTTTTACTATAAAATTCGCAAAAAGATTATTTTAATAGAAAGTGACATCTGCGAGGTACCAAGGGGTTGATTTTTAATGTTAAGGGTTGGAGCCCAAAAATCGGAGTGGGTATTTTCGAGGAGCCCAAAAAAAGCCCAAAATTCTGGTGGAATTGCATTTTCATTATTTTGTGTTTTTAGGAAGTGGAGGTGCTAGCTTAATGTAAGCTAGCACCTCCACAAGAAAATTGATTTTTTGAAAAAGGTAAAGGAGCCCAAATATTTTAATTGGGGCCCAAAAAAAGCCCTAAAAAGCCCAAAATTCTGAGCTATTAAAAATTCTAAAATTCGATTGTGGAGGTGCTAGCTTAATGGGCCTTACTAAACCTATCGAAATAAGGTAACATATATTGCATGCTATTAAATATTTACACGAAAATTATGGAAAATTCGGTTAAAGATGTCCGTGCAGTTAGCATAACAACCATAAAAGATGCAACATTCTTTAATGAATTCGTTTAGTCGTATTTGAAAACCAACTTTTATCGTTTGGACGCCAAAATGTAAATAAATATTGATTTTTAAATATTTTAAGATGAGGGGGCATTTTGAAGGGGCCACCTTGGAAAAGGTAGAGTGTCCCTGTTGAAAACCCCCGTACGAGATTCGGCCGTTGTCTCTTGTGCCAGTTTGTTTACCAGAACTAGGACTAGATTTTGAGACACGATCCCGTACAGGAATATGCGAGGAATCCGAGGGAACCTTTTTATCACTTAAAACTGAAGCAGCTTTTTATTCCCTCGAAGATCCAACTTACTACCGGGAGACCCAAGCCGCAAGCGAACACTGGTAGATTAATTCTTATGCAGGTTCCTGTACGGCAGGGCTCACCTACGAAGGATTACGGTTGTTGGGTCAATCGACCCGTCCATCTTAACGGAGGGTCTGACCTTTTGTACTCGAATGTACAATACATTTTTTTGAAATATTAATTTTATTTTTGTAAAATTTATTAATTTTATATCCAAATGAAACTTTAAATTAAAATTTTAAATAAGAGAAAGTCTTTGGACAAAGGGCCTAGCCCGTTAAGCAGGTCAAAAATGCGCTTGACTGAAACCAGATTCTCAATGAGCCCTTTTCTAAGACTTGGAATTAAAACTTTTTTCCCGGATTTTTGAACCCCCATCACCACCCCCATAGTCATGGTGGCTAAAAATATGTTTTATGGTTTTTATTTTTTTTGACATATTTGTGTAACAGAAAAATCTGAAAAAATTAGTACAAAACAAATAGTTAGAATACACCTAAAAAAATTTTTTTCAGTTTTTTGGCGGGAAATTCAATTTTTTGAGGGAAATTCAAATTTTTGACCATTTTTCCTGTCCAAAAATGTTTTGAGTACTGTTCCAAATTTTTCATAAATGAAAAGTCATTTCATGTGCTAACTTTCAGAATTTTTTCAGACTTTTGACCCTCGGTCCCACTTCTGGGTCAAATTGACCCATACATCAACTTTGGTTGTGTATATAACGTACACCTGAATTTTCAGCTTAATATTATGAAAATTAAAAAAGTTATGAACTTTTCAGTAAAAAATTAAAAAAAAATTTTTTTTTTCGGGAATTTTTTTTTTTATATGCAATTCATTATAAAATTATTTTTTGAATATATCAATGCATTTTACATTAGTTATAATATATCTGAGAATTTTTTCAATTCAATCGGACGTATTGGTATAAAATGGCACGCGATCAAAAAGTGCGAGGGTCAAATTGACCCAGTGTAGGGATCTCGATCGAAAAAATAGGCGGTGGGACCGAAGGTTAATTGATGTGCACGGTAGTTTTTTTGAATAAAATCTTTCACAAATGGCAGATATCCCTTATTAAGAAGAAGTATTGGTAAGTATTGGATCCAGTACTTTTTTCCTGAAAAAGTATTGGATTTCCAATACTCATTCGCGAAAAAAGTATTAGATCCAATACTTACCAATACTTCTTTTTCATGAGTGTATCATGGATTAATATTGAAATGCTGAATATAACTTATGATCAATTGCTGTATTTTTTAATGTTTCTGAATGTTTTAATTAGTGTGTTAAACGGAAATCCTTTATAAAAGTTTTAGATTAATCATCGTTGCTATCCTCTATTTTATGTTGTACGAACAGTTTGCTCAATATTTCTGCTGGTCGAACGATTTTAGAGAAACAAATATCGAGCATGGGATAGATAGTAAATTACAGCAGCAGTATGTGAGCAGCAACCGATCGTACGATTAGCATTTGCGCACTTACAACAATATCATTTGATTCCTTCGAAACCAATGGAATCAGGCGTGTATTCAACAAAACACTTAGAACGCCGTCGATTCGTATGACGTGACTGAACTTCCACATTCAAAATGTTCGCGGTTTTTTTTAGCGCAGCAAATGTTAATTTTGTTGTCATCATCCATCAATTTAGCTGAATACGATACAGTTAGCAATATTTCGAGATCGTTGACGGTCATTTCCGAAAAATCTCCCACATCCGATGAACATATATGTTTGAAAGAACTCTTTCGCCTACTCCATCCTTTTTCTTGAACTTCTTGAGCCAAAATATTCTCGGAATCATTAGTTGAATTCAAACGCGATACAATGGACTCGCAATTTTGCACATCGGAATTGAGACGTTTTCCGAATTTTTTATTTGAAAAACATGCAATTTTACTAAAAAAGCCGATTTTCGGAAGTAACTTATTATCTATTTGATGACGGAGGAGTCGATATTTCCTTTCAATGATGCCATGTATTGCTTCAACAGTCCAACGAATGTTCGTCACTCAGCGTGAGCCATTAGATTCACCTGTATTTAGCTGGTTACGTTATCCTTTAAGTACTAGCATGATAACTTTATACCCTGCGAAGAACCATTTACACTTAACGCAAAAACATATCGAGAACAATTTTTAATCGCACATATTGTGAAAGCCTAATATAAATTATAATATAGAAAATAGTTAATAAACCAGGTTTGAATCTATCCGCTACAAAAAATGGAAGAATGGTTTTTCTCAAGAAACTTGGCTATTATAGTTCAAGAAAAACGATGGAGTAGGAGAAAGATGTTTTTGAAACATATGTTCATCGGATGTGGGATATTTTTCGGAAATGAACGTCAACGATCTCGAAATATTGTTCCCGGGTTCGTATCAACTCAGACAAGCTGCATCGTATTTAGTTGAATTGATGGACGATGACAACAAAATTAACATTTGCTGCGCTAAAGAAACCGCGAACATTTTGAAAGTAGAAGTTCAGTCACGTCATATGAATCGTCGGCGTTCTAAGTGGTTTGTTGAATACACGCCTGATTCCAATGGTTTCGAACACAGAAAAAACTAAGAATAAAATTTGTTGCAGGACATTTTTTAGAGCGATAAAGTTTTGTTCAGCCAACTTCGCGTCTTTCAAAATACATGTGTTTGTCATGGAAAAATAAAAGAAAGTTTAACCGATATTTGTGTAAAGTTTATCCCGTGAAGTTAATTTTTATTGCAAAGAATCTTTCATCGGAAATCGATGTAAAGTTTATCTTCTGTTTTTTCTGTGAAGGAAATAAATGATATTGTTGTTAGTGTGCAAATGCTAATCGTACGATCGGTTGCTGCTCACATGCTGCTGCTGTAGTTTACTATCTATCCCATGCTCGATATTTTTTGAAAATCGTTCAACCAGCAGAAATATTGAGCAAACTGTTCGTACAACATAAAATGGTGCCTGTAATTATTGAGAATAGCGACGATGATTAATCCAAAACTTTTATAAAGGATTTCCGTTTCACACACTAATTAAAACATTCTGAAAAATTCAAAAATACAGCAATAGATCATAAGTTATATTCAGCATTTCAATATTAATCCATGAAGTGGGACGATGGTCGTGGGGGTTAAGGCGTAGGCTTTGGACCCACTCCGTCGGCTTGCGGGTTCGATTCCCGCCTCGCACTCTGGAACAGCCTCGGTGGCCCATGCGGTGAACACTTGCCTAACAAGGGAGTTGTTCATCTCCGGAGAGTCGTGGGACCGGTACCTCTAGAGAAAAAGGTTCTCTAAGTACTTAAGGCTGTTGCTCTTGGTGGTGCGGAACCCACCTTAAACTGTAGGTCCCCCTCCCACCACCAAGAAAGTGTGTGGGGGGTGTGTAAAGGAATAGGGAAGAGATACAAGAAAAATGTAAACCCTTAGGGGACACATTAGAAGCTTCCATTCCAAATTCCAATATTAATCCATGATACCCTTATGAAAAAGAAGTATTGGTAAGTATCGGACCTAATACTTTTTTCGCGAATAAGTATTGGAAATCGAATACCTTTTCGGGAAAAAAGTACTGGGTCCAATACTTACCAATACTTCTTCTTAATAAGGGTATCTGCCATCTGTGAAAGTTTTTATTCAAAGAAACTACCATCCACATCAATTAAAAATCTGAAAAAATTCTGAAGGTTAGCACATGATTTAGCAGGCTAAATTTAGCATGATTTAGCACCTTTCATTTATGAAAAATTTAGAACAGTACTGAAAAAATTTTGGAACAAAAAAAATTTTCGAAAATTTTAATATCTCAAAAAATTGAATTTCCCGCCAAAACACTGAAAAAAACATTTTTTAGGTGTATTCTAATTATATGAAGCTAAGCGAAATTTGGAGCTGAACTCCAAAATACAAATTTTTCGGAGACACTCCAGAAATTGCCTCTCCTTTTTTTTCGACCGTCGTCTTTAATGAAATTTCGGAAAATATTGTTTTCTTCGGTCTATCGGTCCCATAAGTCCCATAAGTAAAGAAAAAAAATAAATAAAAACGATTCTAGTTCTAATATATATAATATATATATATATAGTAAAGTATATATATATATATATATATATATATATATAATAGTATTCTAATTATTTGTTTTGTACTAATTTTTTTCAGATTTTTCTGTTACACAAGTATGTCAAAAAAAAAATAAATAAAAACCATAAAACACATTTTTAGCCACCATAACTATGGGGGTGGTGATGGGGGTTCAAAAATCCGGGAAAAAAGTTATAATTCCAAGTCTTAGAAAAGGGCTCATTGAGAATCTGGTTTCAACCAAGGGAATTTTTGACCTGCTTAACGGGCTAGGCCCTTTCAAGGAAAATTTATGAGGATTTTCTTCGTTCCCCTTTATTTTGTGAAAACTTTGAATGAAAGTTAAAATATACACCTAAGCTTGTCAATTTTCGTATGTTTTATTAGAAAACGTAATTACTTAAGAATTTATAAAAATTAATAGAATTTTATAATAGTATATTATGCGCCGAGGTGCATAATGAGGGTCTTTACGCGACAAGCGGCAATGCTCGCAGGACGGTCGAAGCTGAGGCAAAGCCGAGGCGAGATAAGTCCTGCGAGCATTGTAAGCGAGTCGCGTGAAGTCCCGAATGGTGCTCATTGGCGCATATATTATTTTATATGTCGACGGTGCATTTACAAGTTTTGTTGCGAAAGCGTACAGTATCGTAATGTTGTACATTACGATACAACGGAGTGTAATGTGAAGAGTGATCTTTCGTTGTATCGTAATGTACAACATTACGATACTCTACGCTGTCGCATAAAAACGCGTTAATGCACCGGAGTCGCATAAATCTAATTATACTCTTAATTTATTCGTGAATTAATTTGAGTCAACTTAGTGATTCAACTCAAAGAGGAATAGCAACATATAGTAAGAAATTACAAATTAACTACTTGCCAAATTTGAATGAGTGGGAATTTCAGTAGCTTTGTATACTGAAAAACTGTTAGTGACTTTTCACTGATTTAAATAGCTAGAAGTACGTTTCTACAAGTAAGTTCGCGATTTCGCTCTAAAGGCGACGGATTCAATACGATGATACAGCAAAAATCTCGTGCACACTAAGGACACGGAGCGACCCAAGGACGATCACCTTCTGCATCTTCCCCGCAAGCGTCTTAGCGTTTTAGTGGCAAGCAAGGATGCCCACGTTTTTTCATGATTATCATGCTGTTTTCTCTACTTTTCGTCCCCTCTGATACAACTCGGCAAACACCTTTTTGATACATTTTTTTATTTAAACAACACGAAAAAAATGTCAATGTGGCATTCCCCTCGGCGTTCAGAGGACTGTCACCAGACCGCCAATGTGACGAAAAAAATTTCCCTCGGCGTTCGTACGACTGTTATCAGATCGCCAATGTAACGAAAAAAAATTCCCGTCAGCGTTCACACGACTATCATCTGCTATCACTAGAGCACCCAACCTTGCGTCTCCGAGTATGGAACTGAACTGAGGGGGAGGAGTAAGTATAATTAAAGAACACATGCCCCTCCCATCTTACCCAAAGCTCACTGGTGAGCGCGACATTCGAAATTCCAAAAAGGTGGTCACTTGACCGCCCACGCGAACGGATGAAGGTTAACCAGTTAAAGCTTGGCACCTCCAAGAGCGCCGATGATCAGGACGATTAGCTTAACAGAATAGTCCGGGTAGAACCGTCGCAACTCCCGTATACGGTAAGGGAGTTGCGGCTCTCTCTTTCTTTTCATTCTCCTTCGCTATGATTTTTTTGCAAGCTGTTGCCGAAAATTCGATAACAAACAAAGATGTAAGTTGAATAGCTAGATAGTATGTGTCCTAGATGCTCGGGATGCGCATGACACGCTCTGTAGCTATCATCGGGAATGTCTTGGTTGAAAATGTGGCGACGATATGCTAGAGTGGAAATGATACCGTCTTGACATGCAAAAATGAAACCTTCCGTGCGGGTCTTCGATCCAGGTGATTTAAGGAAAGCATACGTTAGCTCATACGAAATCGACTGATCCTCCATATTTCTGTGGAAGATGCCGTGCATCCTCTTGTCGAGGAGCTGTTCGAGGAAGTTTTTCTCCTGTGCTTTCTTAATCCGGGCCTTCAGAAATGAGCACTCGAATGGCCTATGGTAAAGCCACCGAACGCGTCCTCGGGTTGCGGATAGAGGGTTCCTGTACCAAAGGTTTCTGCTGAATATGGTTACAATAATTAATAAGCAGTCGCGGACAACTGTCCAGGGTCGTCCCCGAAGGAATAGCTCCCAAGCGGAGGTGAAACAACCGTGCCGGAAGGTGAATGGCACCTGGGTGAGGTGTCTTAAACGGCAATTCTATGATACCGGGCGACCTTTCATAGTATGGAGCCTTATGCTTGCATGCGGGACTCAACAAGGACGAACGAACCCTTTTCCTAGCGCTCGTGAGAACAACAATGACACTACCAAAAAGTTATAGATACGGTTCAGAACGTTTAAACGCGCAGAGCAACTGACAATGGGTCGTCAAACCATGCCGATCACCCTAGAGTTCGGGGTG
Organism: Andricus quercusramuli; assembly: GCA_932178445.1. NCBI lineage: Eukaryota > Metazoa > Arthropoda > Insecta > Hymenoptera > Cynipidae > Andricus > Andricus quercusramuli. Next base: position 8,548 of record CAKNXH010068693.1, read on the forward strand.
CTGAAAATAATTTAGATGCAAACAGGACGACCCGGTAGCGAAACGGCCACATTGAGTGGACGAATCAAGTCGAAGATGACTTGCCAGACAAGATCTGGCTGAAATGGATGCCTCCCTTCGTGAGGATATGTCGCAGGAGTCCGACCTCTAGACCCTCAATTGCTCAGTTTATGGTGCTATGAGAGCTTTGGCTGATTCAAATCGAAGGCTAAAACCGACGATGGATCACAAAACCAAAAGACGCCTGCATCAACTGAGCAAGCAGATTGAATGGGAAAGACAGAATGCGTCTCGTGTTCAGTATGTGATTGACTATATAACATCTGGTAGACCGTTCACGGAAAGGGTTCGAAAGTTCGCTTAAGAACTGAGGATCTACAATCACACAATGAGCAAGTCAAAGCTTCTGACAATCGAGCAGGACCATCGTTCACAAAATACAGGTGTTATCTCATGCAAGGAGGAGAATACAGAAAAAGGAGAGATGGATCAGGGAGAATCAACAGTTTCTCGCTGACCCATCGCGTCTCTTCAGTCTCTTCAGCGATGATCGGTATACAAGATCCCGAAAACACTAGAGTTGAAAGAAGATACTGATGAACAGATAGCATCAAGAACTTCTGGTGGAAAAAGTTTACTTCTACACACCAACATCTGGCCCGCATATTCACCTCATATTTTTTTCATTTTTTAAAATAATGATCAGTCTTTTTCAACACACTTATATAGGAAAAGCCCATTCGGCAGTGGCTACTGTTAGGACGCACTATAATCCTTCCGAAAAAAGGCGACTTGTCCAACCCAGAGAATTACAGGCCAATAACTTCTTTGAGCACGCTGTATAAAATCCTTACAGCTGTCCTCAATAACAGGATTGTTCAAAGAATTGAGCCTGTGTGGAGAGAGATGTACAAACAACGTGGCTCGAAAAAGGTGTAGCAGGCTGTCGAGAGAACCTATTAATTGACAGGTGCGTCTGCAAAGACGCAGCAGTCCATCAGCGCGTCCTATCAATGGCCTGGCACAGTGGGTCTTAACATGATTCAACCCAATGGTGCTTGCACTGTAAATTTTTTTTCTGATTCTGAAAACAGATTGTTTCAGCATTATTTACGAACCAAATCAAAAAAATCCGCAGGGTTGTTTTTGAGAAATGTCTTTTTTTATATTAATATTATCGGAAAAACGTAATATTGAGGTCAGTATGTGAATTGAGACTGATTCAAAAGTTATTAAATCAAATGGTAGAGGAAAACTAATGTACAAAAGAGAAAAAACAATGTAAATTCAAAGTGAAAGTGGAAGGTTTCTTGCTAATACTAGTTGCATTGGAAGGTGGCGTCCGACTGTAGCCGTGTATGTATTACGATTTTTGAGTTTGAGATGTAACGGGGGTGGGGGGCATCGCGCACCTAGGGTTTGAGAAAATGCTACTGGGGGTAGTGAGTGAGGTGGGTGGTCCAGTTGTAAGTTCAGTGATGAAGACGATGTGCCAGTCGGGAGGAATCCAGAGAGATCCAGGGGGCAAGGGTTGGAGTGGAGAAACCAGGGAGATGTGACTTGGGCCGAAGCCCGTGGAGATCTGTCTTCTTGGTCTCGCGGACCATCATTGTACGGTCTTCGCTTTAGCCGCGGCGCACCACTCGCGACGCAGGCGAGTGGGGGCTCACTAGCGAGGATCGTTTTGTCGATTTCGCTGGGAGGGGGCTTCGCGCGATTGGTTCGCTACGTCAAAGTCTACAAGTGTCGGACGAACAGCGTACCGCGTTTGCGCTGTGAGTTGCCAGAAAGATTGTAACATTTTTTCGGGCTGCGCGACACGGAATTCTACTTATTCTGACAGCGGAGGTTAGAATGCCTTGTCAACGAAAGAAAGAAGAATTTTTGATGTTAATTGAGTATAATATATAATTATGAATATATACTCATCGGACGTCAATATATATGAATAATAAATTTATTTTTCAAACTGGTTCTACGGAAAATCATCTAAAATTTATAAAAACTTTACTCTGTTAAGCAAAAGAAATGTTGGTTCTGTTAAAAAGCAATGTTTTTCATTTTTTATTGTACAATTCTTGTTCCAAAAGTAATATACAATGTAATATACAATCTACTTAAATATGCAAACAGTTATAAGTACAACCAGTGAGTGAAAAGTTTTTCGGGTAGTCCGTATGAGTTCTGGAAACTTTTTTCTTCTCCCAGATACATTTAAAAAATGCAATGATTCCATGGCCTGTTCGCTAAAGAATCCCAGTCCCAGTCCTTGTTACTTTTTTTTTTTACAAAACTCTTCCACATGAAAAAATACTGCGTGAATTTTAGGAGTTACACTAACTTCCAAGTCCATGTAGCTTATTTTTTAGAACGCAATCATTAAAATGGCGTGTTTTCATGCCTCCATAGACAATCGAAGAAGTACGCGTTTGAGCAGTGTCTGGCGGTGCGTTGGATCAGTTACAAAATAGGGTTCAGTAAGCACGGCGTAACGTAGAGTTAAAAAAAAGAGCTCAATTTGTGCGCGTCTCCGTTTTTTCGTAAGGCTTGAGAGACCGTGTATGACAAAGATGGAGAAAAAATCATAGGGGATTGGTGAGTTGATGTTTTTAACGAGAAGTGCAGCGTGCTATGCGAGTAATTTTACACTAATATAGTTTCACCCACTTTCACATCATCCATGATTTTATAATGAAAACGTGCCTTCGCCGACTCAAAACGCGATTTTGCGTTTGTCTGTGGAGGCATGAAAACACGCCATTTATGAATTTGTTCTGAAAAGTGTCGTACCAAAACATGCAGTGACGTCTTTTCTGAAGATCTTCTAAAGATCAGATTTCAAAATCCAAACGTTTTTTGCACGAATTTCCCTTAAATGCTGAGCCACTGTGCATTATCTCTCGCTGAGTATAACAGGCTTTTATCAACGCCAAAGATTCATTTTCAAATTCTTTGAGCATATGCGTGAATAACGAATTCACTAAGCCAAGCATTAAGTGTAATTCTGGTGGTGAAATAAGCTCTAGAAAAGTGTTGTCTTTATCAGCCGTAAATAGCGGTGAATTTTTGCAGTTTTTAAAATCTTCGGCGCGGTCTTTCAAAACAACCACTTTAAGCCACTCGCCATAATTTCTCAATACTTTCCCAACTGTCTATGAGTACCACAGGCATCGAGTTCACCTTTTTTGCATCACACCATGTACATGGATGAACACAACTATGTGTCATAATAACTGCTAAGATATTCGCTAACTTCAAATCAGTTCCTATTGTGCTTTCGAATGTACTACAATTCCATGCAGACCATAATTGTGATACATTTTCGCAGTTCTCTTGAACACATGGAGCTAATGCTAACAATAATCATTTTGTCACTCCAG
>CAKNXH010068694.1:0-11927 GCA_932178445.1 Andricus quercusramuli
TCTGATTTTTGGGCTCCTTGAAGATACCCATGCCGATTTTTGGGCTCCAACCCTTAACATTGAAAATCAGCCCCTTGGTACCTCGCAGATGTGACTTTCTATAAAAATAATCTTTTTGTGAATTTTTTAGTGTGGATAGAGTCTCTGATTTTTGGGCTCCTCGAAGATACCCATGCCGATTTTTGGGCTCCAACCCTTAACATAAAAAATCAACCCCTTAGCACAACGCAGATATGACTGTCAAAAAATGATCTTTTTGAGAATTTTACAGTGTGGATAGTCTCTCTAATTTTTGGGCTCCTCGAAAATAATCCGATTTTTGGGCTGCGAACGCGTAACATTAAAAATCAACCCCTTGGTACCTCGCAGATGTGACTTTCTATAAAAATAATCCATTTGGGAATTTTATAGTGTGGATAGAGTCTCTGATTTTTGTGCTCCTTGAAAATACCTACTCCACGTAGAATTTACTTTTTTTACCACGTAGATAGGACTGAAATAAAATATTTTTTGAATTTTTCGAATAGGAAGGGTTCAAGAAAGTTTTCCTAAAATATGTTCAGTTGAAAATCTGTTTGATTTTTTTTTTAAATAAAAAATTATAATATAATATGATATTTTGATGATATATAATATATGTTATAATATGATAAAGTTATAATATAATATTATATGATATAATTAAAATTATTAATATAATTACAGGGTGTACAGTCTTCCTCTTTTTTTCTTAGTTTCCCCTTTTTTCTTGAAGTTTGAACGGTTAAGGGTTGGAGCCCAAAAATCGGCATGTGTATTTTCGAGGAGCCCAAAAATCAGAGACTCTATCCACACTATAAAATTCCCAAACAGATTATTTTTATAGAAAGTCACATCTGCGAGGTACCAAGGGGTTGATTTTTAATGTTAAGGGTTGGAGCCCAAAAATCGACATGGGTATTTTCGAGGAGCCTAAAAATCAGAGACTCTATCCACACTATAAAATTCCCAAAAAGATTATTGTTTGAGAAAGTCATATCTGCGTTGTGCTAAGGGGTTGATTTTTAATGTTAAGGGTTGGAGCCCCAAAATCGGCATGGGTATTTTCGAGGAGCCCAAAAATCAGAGACTCTATACACACTATAAAATTCCCAAAAAGATTATTTTTATAGAAAGTCACATCTGCGAGGCACAATGGGGTTTTACTATAAAATTCGCAAAAAGATTATTTTAATAGAAAGTGACATCTGCGAGGTACCAAGGGGTTGATTTTTAATGTTAAGGGTTGGAGCCCAAAAATCGGAGTGGGTATTTTCGAGGAGCCCAAAAAAAGCCCAAAATTCTGGTGGAATTGCATTTTCATTATTTTGTGTTTTTAGGAAGTGGAGGTGCTAGCTTAATGTAAGCTAGCACCTCCACAAGAAAATTGATTTTTTGAAAAAGGTAAAGGAGCCCAAATATTTTAATTGGGGCCCAAAAAAATCCCTAAAAAGCCCAAAATTCTGAGCTATTAAAAATTCTAAAATTCGATTGTGGAGGTGCTAGCTTAATGGGCCTTACTAAACCTATCGAAATAAGGTAACATATATTGCATGCTATTAAATATTTACACGAAAATTATGGAAAATTCGGTTAAAGATGTCCGTGCAGTTAGCATAACAACCATAAAAGATGCAACATTCTTTAATGAATTCGTTTAGTCGTATTTGAAAACCAACTTTTATCGTTTGGACGCCAAAATGTAAATAAATATTGATTTTTAAATATTTTAAGATGAGGGGGCATTTTGAAGGGGCCACCTTGGAAAAGGTAGAGTGTCCCTGTTGAAAACCCCCGTACGAGATTCGGCCGTTGTCTCTTGTGCCAGTTTGTTTACCAGAACTAGGACTAGATTTTGAGACACGATCCCGTACAGGAATATGCGAGGAATCCGAGGGAACCTTTTTATCACTTAAAACTGAAGCAGCTTTTTATTCCCTCGAAGATCCAACTTACTACCGGGAGACCCAAGCCGCAAGCGAACACTGGTAGATTAATTCTTATGCAGGTTCCTGTACGGCAGGGCTCACCTACGAAGGATTACGGTTGTTGGGTCAATCGACCCGTCCATCTTAACGGAGGGTCTGACCTTTTGTACTCGAATGTACAATACATTTTTTTGAAATATTAATTTTATTTTTGTAAAATTTATTAATTTTATATCCAAATGAAACTTTAAATTAAAATTTTAAATAAGAGAAAGTCTTTGGACAAAGGGCCTAGCCCGTTAAGCAGGTCAAAAATGCGCTTGACTGAAACCAGATTCTCAATGAGCCCTTTTCTAAGACTTGGAATTAAAACTTTTTTCCCGGATTTTTGAACCCCCATCACCACCCCCATAGTCATGGTGGCTAAAAATATGTTTTATGGTTTTTATTTTTTTTGACATATTTGTGTAACAGAAAAATCTGAAAAAATTAGTACAAAACAAATAGTTAGAATACACCTAAAAAAATTTTTTTCAGTTTTTTGGCGGGAAATTCAATTTTTTGAGGGAAATTCAAATTTTTGACCATTTTTCCTGTCCAAAAATGTTTTGAGTACTGTTCCAAATTTTTCATAAATGAAAAGTCATTTCATGTGCTAACTTTCAGAATTTTTTCAGACTTTTGACCCTCGGTCCCACTTCTGGGTCAAATTGACCCATACATCAACTTTGGTTGTGTATATAACGTACACCTGAATTTTCAGCTTAATATTATGAAAATTAAAAAAGTTATGAACTTTTCAGTAAAAAATTAAAAAAAAATTTTTTTTTTCGGGAATTTTTTTTTTTATATGCAATTCATTATAAAATTATTTTTTGAATATATCAATGCATTTTACATTAGTTATAATATATCTGAGAATTTTTTCAATTCAATCGGACGTATTGGTATAAAATGGCACGCGATCAAAAAGTGCGAGGGTCAAATTGACCCAGTGTAGGGATCTCGATCGAAAAAATAGGCGGTGGGACCGAAGGTTAATTGATGTGCACGGTAGTTTTTTTGAATAAAATCTTTCACAAATGGCAGATATCCCTTATTAAGAAGAAGTATTGGTAAGTATTGGATCCAGTACTTTTTTCCTGAAAAAGTATTGGATTTCCAATACTCATTCGCGAAAAAAGTATTAGATCCAATACTTACCAATACTTCTTTTTCATGAGTGTATCATGGATTAATATTGAAATGCTGAATATAACTTATGATCAATTGCTGTATTTTTTAATGTTTCTGAATGTTTTAATTAGTGTGTTAAACGGAAATCCTTTATAAAAGTTTTAGATTAATCATCGTTGCTATCCTCTATTTTATGTTGTACGAACAGTTTGCTCAATATTTCTGCTGGTCGAACGATTTTAGAGAAACAAATATCGAGCATGGGATAGATAGTAAATTACAGCAGCAGTATGTGAGCAGCAACCGATCGTACGATTAGCATTTGCGCACTTACAACAATATCATTTGATTCCTTCGAAACCAATGGAATCAGGCGTGTATTCAACAAAACACTTAGAACGCCGTCGATTCGTATGACGTGACTGAACTTCCACATTCAAAATGTTCGCGGTTTTTTTTAGCGCAGCAAATGTTAATTTTGTTGTCATCATCCATCAATTTAGCTGAATACGATACAGTTAGCAATATTTCGAGATCGTTGACGGTCATTTCCGAAAAATCTCCCACATCCGATGAACATATATGTTTGAAAGAACTCTTTCGCCTACTCCATCCTTTTTCTTGAACTTCTTGAGCCAAAATATTCTCGGAATCATTACTTGAATTCAAACGCGATACAATGGACTCGCAATTTTGCACATCGGAATTGAGACGTTTTCCGAATTTTTTATTTGAAAAACATGCAATTTTACTAAAAAAGCCGATTTTCGGAAGTAACTTATTATCTATTTGATGACGGAGGAGTCGATATTTCCTTTCAATGATGCCATGTATTGCTTCAACAGTCCAACGAATGTTCGTCACTCAGCGTGAGCCATTAGATTCACCTGTATTTAGCTGGTTACGTTATCCTTTAAGTACTAGCATGATAACTTTATACCCTGCGAAGAACCATTTACACTTAACGCAAAAACATATCGAGAACAATTTTTAATCGCACATATTGTGAAAGCCTAATATAAATTATAATATAGAAAATAGTTAATAAACCAGGTTTGAATCTATCCGCTACAAAAAATGGAAGAATGGTTTTTCTCAAGAAACTTGGCTATTATAGTTCAAGAAAAACGATGGAGTAGGAGAAAGATGTTTTTGAAACATATGTTCATCGGATGTGGGATATTTTTCGGAAATGAACGTCAACGATCTCGAAATATTGTTCCCGGGTTCGTATCAACTCAGACAAGCTGCATCGTATTTAGTTGAATTGATGGACGATGACAACAAAATTAACATTTGCTGCGCTAAAGAAACCGCGAACATTTTGAAAGTAGAAGTTCAGTCACGTCATATGAATCGTCGGCGTTCTAAGTGGTTTGTTGAATACACGCCTGATTCCAATGGTTTCGAACACAGAAAAAACTAAGAATAAAATTTGTTGCAGGACATTTTTTAGAGCGATAAAGTTTTGTTCAGCCAACTTCGCGTCTTTCAAAATACATGTGTTTGTCATGGAAAAATAAAAGAAAGTTTAACCGATATTTGTGTAAAGTTTATCCCGTGAAGTTAATTTTTATTGCAAAGAATCTTTCATCGGAAATCGATGTAAAGTTTATCTTCTGTTTTTTCTGTGAAGGAAATAAATGATATTGTTGTTAGTGTGCAAATGCTAATCGTACGATCGGTTGCTGCTCACATGCTGCTGCTGTAGTTTACTATCTATCCCATGCTCGATATTTTTTGAAAATCGTTCAACCAGCAGAAATATTGAGCAAACTGTTCGTACAACATAAAATGGTGCCTGTAATTATTGAGAATAGCGACGATGATTAATCCAAAACTTTTATAAAGGATTTCCGTTTCACACACTAATTAAAACATTCTGAAAAATTCAAAAATACAGCAATAGATCATAAGTTATATTCAGCATTTCAATATTAATCCATGAAGTGGGACGATGGTCGTGGGGGTTAAGGCGTAGGCTTTGGACCCACTCCGTCGGCTTGCGGGTTCGATTCCCGCCTCGCACTCTGGAACAGCCTCGGTGGCCCATGCGGTGAACACTTGCCTAACAAGGGAGTTGTTCATCTCCGGAGAGTCGTGGGACCGGTACCTCTAGAGAAAAAGGTTCTCTAAGTACTTAAGGCTGTTGCTCTTGGTGGTGCGGAACCCACCTTAAACTGTAGGTCCCCCTCCCACCACCAAGAAAGTGTGTGGGGGGTGTGTAAAGGAATAGGGAAGAGATACAAGAAAAATGTAAACCCTTAGGGGACACATTAGAAGCTTCCATTCCAAATTCCAATATTAATCCATGATACCCTTATGAAAAAGAAGTATTGGTAAGTATCGGACCTAATACTTTTTTCGCGAATAAGTATTGGAAATCGAATACCTTTTCGGGAAAAAAGTACTGGGTCCAATACTTACCAATACTTCTTCTTAATAAGGGTATCTGCCATCTGTGAAAGTTTTTATTCAAAGAAACTACCATCCACATCAATTAAAAATCTGAAAAAATTCTGAAGGTTAGCACATGATTTAGCAGGCTAAATTTAGCATGATTTAGCACCTTTCATTTATGAAAAATTTAGAACAGTACTGAAAAAATTTTGGAACAAAAAAAATTTTCGAAAATTTTAATATCTCAAAAAATTGAATTTCCCGCCAAAACACTGAAAAAAACATTTTTTAGGTGTATTCTAATTATATGAAGCTAAGCGAAATTTGGAGCTGAACTCCAAAATACAAATTTTTCGGAGACACTCCAGAAATTGCCTCTCCTTTTTTTTCGACCGTCGTCTTTAATGAAATTTCGGAAAATATTGTTTTCTTCGGTCTATCGGTCCCATAAGTCCCATAAGTAAAGAAAAAAAATAAATAAAAACGATTCTAGTTCTAATATATATAATATATATATATATAGTAAAGTATATATATATATATATATATATATATATATAATAGTATTCTAATTATTTGTTTTGTACTAATTTTTTTCAGATTTTTCTGTTACACAAGTATGTCAAAAAAAAAATAAATAAAAACCATAAAACACATTTTTAGCCACCATAACTATGGGGGTGGTGATGGGGGTTCAAAAATCCGGGAAAAAAGTTATAATTCCAAGTCTTAGAAAAGGGCTCATTGAGAATCTGGTTTCAACCAAGGGAATTTTTGACCTGCTTAACGGGCTAGGCCCTTTCAAGGAAAATTTATGAGGATTTTCTTCGTTCCCCTTTATTTTGTGAAAACTTTGAATGAAAGTTAAAATATACACCTAAGCTTGTCAATTTTCGTATGTTTTATTAGAAAACGTAATTACTTAAGAATTTATAAAAATTAATAGAATTTTATAATAGTATATTATGCGCCGAGGTGCATAATGAGGGTCTTTACGCGACAAGCGGCAATGCTCGCAGGACGGTCGAAGCTGAGGCAAAGCCGAGGCGAGATAAGTCCTGCGAGCATTGTAAGCGAGTCGCGTGAAGTCCCGAATGGTGCTCATTGGCGCATATATTATTTTATATGTCGACGGTGCATTTACAAGTTTTGTTGCGAAAGCGTACAGTATCGTAATGTTGTACATTACGATACAACGGAGTGTAATGTGAAGAGTGATCTTTCGCTGTATCGTAATGTACAACATTACGATACTCTACGCTGTCGCATAAAAACGCGTTAATGCACCGGAGTCGCATAAATCTAATTATACTCTTAATTTATTCGTGAATTAATTTGAGTCAACTTAGTGATTCAACTCAAAGAGGAATAGCAACATATAGTAAGAAATTACAAATTAACTACTTGCCAAATTTGAATGAGTGGGAATTTCAGTAGCTTTGTATACTGAAAAACTGTTAGTGACTTTTCACTGATTTAAATAGCTAGAAGTACGTTTCTACAAGTAAGTTCGCGATTTCGCTCTAAAGGCGACGGATTCAATACGATGATACAGCAAAAATCTCGTGCACACTAAGGACACGGAGCGACCCAAGGACGATCACCTTCTGCATCTTCCCCGCAAGCGTCTTAGCGTTTTAGTGGCAAGCAAGGATGCCCACGTTTTTTCATGATTATCATGCTGTTTTCTCTACTTTTCGTCCCCTCTGATACAACTCGGCAAACACCTTTTTGATACATTTTTTTATTTAAACAACACGAAAAAAATGTCAATGTGGCATTCCCCTCGGCGTTCAGAGGACTGTCACCAGACCGCCAATGTGACGAAAAAAATTTCCCTCGGCGTTCGTACGACTGTTATCAGATCGCCAATGTAACGAAAAAAAATTCCCGTCAGCGTTCACACGACTATCATCTGCTATCACTAGAGCACCCAACCTTGCGTCTCCGAGTATGGAACTGAACTGAGGGGGAGGAGTAAGTATAATTAAAGAACACATGCCCCTCCCATCTTACCCAAAGCTCACTGGTGAGCGCGACATTCGAAATTCCAAAAAGGTGGTCACTTGACCGCCCACGCGAACGGATGAAGGTTAACCAGTTAAAGCTTGGCACCTCCAAGAGCGCCGATGATCAGGACGATTAGCTTAACAGAATAGTCCGGGTAGAACCGTCGCAACTCCCGTATACGGTAAGGGAGTTGCGGCTCTCTCTTTCTTTTCATTCTCCTTCGCTATGATTTTTTTGCAAGCTGTTGCCGAAAATTCGATAACAAACAAAGATGTAAGTTGAATAGCTAGATAGTATGTGTCCTAGATGCTCGGGATGCGCATGACACGCTCTGTAGCTATCATCGGGAATGTCTTGGTTGAAAATGTGGCGACGATATGCTAGAGTGGAAATGATACCGTCTTGACATGCAAAAATGAAACCTTCCGTGCGGGTCTTCGATCCAGGTGATTTAAGGAAAGCATACGTTAGCTCATACGAAATCGACTGATCCTCCATATTTCTGTGGAAGATGCCGTGCATCCTCTTGTCGAGGAGCTGTTCGAGGAAGTTTTTCTCCTGTGCTTTCTTAATCCGGGCCTTCAGAAATGAGCACTCGAATGGCCTATGGTAAAGCCACCGAACGCGTCCTCGGGTTGCGGATAGAGGGTTCCTGTACCAAAGGTTTCTGCTGAATATGGTTACAATAATTAATAAGCAGTCGCGGACAACTGTCCAGGGTCGTCCCCGAAGGAATAGCTCCCAAGCGGAGGTGAAACAACCGTGCCGGAAGGTGAATGGCACCTGGGTGAGGTGTCTTAAACGGCAATTCTATGATACCGGGCGACCTTTCATAGTATGGAGCCTTATGCTTGCATGCGGGACTCAACAAGGACGAACGAACCCTTTTCCTAGCGCTCGTGAGAACAACAATGACACTACCAAAAAGTTATAGATACGGTTCAGAACGTTTAAACGCGCAGAGCAACTGACAATGGGTCGTCAAACCATGCCGATCACCCTAGAGTTCGGGGTGCTGAAAATAATTTAGATGCAAACAGGACGACCCGGTAGCGAAACGGCCACATTGAGTGGACGAATCAAGTCGAAGATGACTTGCCAGACAAGATCTGGCTGAAATGGATGCCTCCCTTCGTGAGGATATGTCGCAGGAGTCCGACCTCTAGACCCTCAATTGCTCAGTTTATGGTGCTATGAGAGCTTTGGCTGATTCAAATCGAAGGCTAAAACCGACGATGGATCACAAAACCAAAAGACGCCTGCATCAACTGAGCAAGCAGATTGAATGGGAAAGACAGAATGCGTCTCGTGTTCAGTATGTGATTGACTATATAACATCTGGTAGACCGTTCACGGAAAGGGTTCGAAAGTTCGCTTAAGAACTGAGGATCTACAATCACACAATGAGCAAGTCAAAGCTTCTGACAATCGAGCAGGACCATCGTTCACAAAATACAGGTGTTATCTCATGCAAGGAGGAGAATACAGAAAAAGGAGAGATGGATCAGGGAGAATCAACAGTTTCTCGCTGACCCATCGCGTCTCTTCAGTCTCTTCAGCGATGATCGGTATACAAGATCCCGAAAACACTAGAGTTGAAAGAAGATACTGATGAACAGATAGCATCAAGAACTTCTGGTGGAAAAAGTTTACTTCTACACACCAACATCTGGCCCGCATATTCACCTCATATTTTTTTCATTTTTTAAAATAATGATCAGTCTTTTTCAACACACTTATATAGGAAAAGCCCATTCGGCAGTGGCTACTGTTAGGACGCACTATAATCCTTCCGAAAAAAGGCGACTTGTCCAACCCAGAGAATTACAGGCCAATAACTTCTTTGAGCACGCTGTATAAAATCCTTACAGCTGTCCTCAATAACAGGATTGTTCAAAGAATTGAGCCTGTGTGGAGAGAGATGTACAAACAACGTGGCTCGAAAAAGGTGTAGCAGGCTGTCGAGAGAACCTATTAATTGACAGGTGCGTCTGCAAAGACGCAGCAGTCCATCAGCGCGTCCTATCAATGGCCTGGCACAGTGGGTCTTAACATGATTCAACCCAATGGTGCTTGCACTGTAAATTTTTTTTCTGATTCTGAAAACAGATTGTTTCAGCATTATTTACGAACCAAATCAAAAAAATCCGCAGGGTTGTTTTTGAGAAATGTCTTTTTTTATATTAATATTATCGGAAAAACGTAATATTGAGGTCAGTATGTGAATTGAGACTGATTCAAAAGTTATTAAATCAAATGGTAGAGGAAAACTAATGTACAAAAGAGAAAAAACAATGTAAATTCAAAGTGAAAGTGGAAGGTTTCTTGCTAATACTAGTTGCATTGGAAGGTGGCGTCCGACTGTAGCCGTGTATGTATTACGATTTTTGAGTTTGAGATGTAACGGGGGTGGGGGGCATCGCGCACCTAGGGTTTGAGAAAATGCTACTGGGGGTAGTGAGTGAGGTGGGTGGTCCAGTTGTAAGTTCAGTGATGGAGACGATGTGCCAGTCGGGAGGAATCCAGAGAGATCCAGGGGGCAAGGGTTGGAGTGGAGAAACCAGGGAGATGTGACTTGGGCCGAAGCCCGTGGAGATCTGTCTTCTTGGTCTCGCGGACCATCATTGTACGGTCTTCGCTTTAGCCGCGGCGCACCACTCGCGACGCAGGCGAGTGGGGGCTCACTAGCGAGGATCGTTTTGTCGATTTCGCTGGGAGGGGGCTTCGCGCGATTGGTTCGCTACGTCAAAGTCTACAAGTGTCGGACGAACAGCGTACCGCGTTTGCGCTGTGAGTTGCCAGAAAGATTGTAACATTTTTTCGGGCTGCGCGACACGGAATTCTACTTATTCTGACAGCGGAGGTTAGAATGCCTTGTCAACGAAAGAAAGAAGAATTTTTGATGTTAATTGAGTATAATATATAATTATGAATATATACTCATCGGACGTCAATATATATGAATAATAAATTTATTTTTCAAACTGGTTCTACGGAAAATCATCTAAAATTTATAAAAACTTTACTCTGTTAAGCAAAAGAAATGTTGGTTCTGTTAAAAAGCAATGTTTTTCATTTTTTATTGTACAATTCTTGTTCCAAAAGTAATATACAATGTAATATACAATCTACTTAAATATGCAAACAGTTATAAGTACAACCAGTGAGTGAAAAGTTTTTCGGGTAGTCCGTATGAGTTCTGGAAACTTTTTTCTTCTCCCAGATACATTTAAAAAATGCAATGATTCCATGGCCTGTTCGCTAAAGAATCCCAGTCCCAGTCCTTGTTACTTTTTTTTTTTACAAAACTCTTCCACATGAAAAAATACTGCGTGAATTTTAGGAGTTACACTAACTTCCAAGTCCATGTAGCTTATTTTTTAGAACGCAATCATTAAAATGGCGTGTTTTCATGCCTCCATAGACAATCGAAGAAGTACGCGTTTGAGCAGTGTCTGGCGGTGCGTTGGATCAGTTACAAAATAGGGTTCAGTAAGCACGGCGTAACGTAGAGTTAAAAAAAAGAGCTCAATTTGTGCGCGTCTCCGTTTTTTCGTAAGGCTTGAGAGACCGTGTATGACAAAGATGGAGAAAAAATCATAGGGGATTGGTGAGTTGATGTTTTTAACGAGAAGTGCAGCGTGCTATGCGAGTAATTTTACACTAATATAGTTTCACCCACTTTCACATCATCCATGATTTTATAATGAAAACGTGCCTTCGCCGACTCAAAACGCGATTTTGCGTTTGTCTGTGGAGGCATGAAAACACGCCATTTATGAATTTGTTCTGAAAAGTGTCGTACCAAAACATGCAGTGACGTCTTTTCTGAAGATCTTCTAAAGATCAGATTTCAAAATCCAAACGTTTTTTGCACGAATTTCCCTTAAATGCTGAGCCACTGTGCATTATCTCTCGCTGAGTATAACAGGCTTTTATCAACGCCAAAGATTCATTTTCAAATTCTTTGAGCATATGCGTGAATAACGAATTCACTAAGCCAAGCATTAAGTGTAATTCTGGTGGTGAAATAAGCTCTAGAAAAGTGTTGTCTTTATCAGCCGTAAATAGCGGTGAATTTTTGCAGTTTTTAAAATCTTCGGCGCGGTCTTTCAAAACAACCACTTTAAGCCACTCGCCATAATTTCTCAATACTTTCCCAACTGTCTATGAGTACCACAGGCATCGAGTTCACCTTTTTTGCATCACACCATGTACATGGATGAACACAACTATGTGTCATAATAACTGCTAAGATATTCGCTAACTTCAAATCAGTTCCTATTGTGCTTTCGAATGTACTACAATTCCATACAGACCATAATTGTGATACATTTTCGCAGTTCTATTGAACACATGGAGCTAATGCTAACAATAATCATTTTGTCACTCCAG
>CAKNXH010068720.1:0-12144 GCA_932178445.1 Andricus quercusramuli
CTGAATAATAAAATTCCTCAATTATAAAATTCCCGAATAATAAAATTTCCAAAAAATAAAATTCCAAAATTGGAACATTCCCGAATAATAAAATTCCTGAATTATAAAATTCGCTACAGCTTACAATATTGCTGAAGTTGAAAATTCCCGAATAACAAATTTTCCAGGACCACCTAAAAATCCCGAAAAATAGAATTCCCGATAATTTAAAATTCCCGAATAATAAAATTTCCAAATACTAAAATTCCAGAATAATAAAATTCCCGACAATTTACAATATTACCGAAGTTGAAAATTCCCGAATAACAAATTTTCCAGGACCACCTAAAAATCTCGAAAATTAGAATTCCCGACAATGTAAAATTCCCGAATAATACAATTTCCAAATAATAAAATTCCAGAATTGGTACATTCCCGAATAATAAAATTCCCGAACAGTTTACAATATTCCCGAATTGGAAAATTCCCGAATAATAAAATTCCCGGCAGTTTATAATATTGCCGAATTTGAAAATTTCCGAATAATAAAATTCCTGGGACCACTGAAAAATTCCGAAAAATAAAATTCCCGACAATGTAAAATTCCTGAATTATAAAATTTCCGAATAAAAAAATTCCTCAACAGTTCATAATATTATCGAATTGGAAAATTCGCGAATAATAACATTCTCAACAGTTTATATTACCGAATTGGACAGTTCCCGAATTTTACAATTCTCAGGACCAATGAAAAATCTAAAAAAAAATAAATTCCCGACAATGTCAAATTCCTGAATGGGAAAATTCCCGAATAATAAATGTCCTGGGACCAGAGAAAAATCCCGTAAAATAGAATTCCCGACAATGTAAACTTCCTGAATTGAGAAATTGCCAAATAATAAAATCCTCGAATTGGAAGAACCCCGAATAATAATATTTCCTAATTATAAAATTTCCGAACAGTTTATAATATTATCGAATTGGAAAATTCCCGAATATTGCAATTCCCAGGACCACTGAAAAATCTCAAAAAATGGAATTCCCGACAATGTCAAATTCCTGAATTGGAAAATTCCCGAAAATTCAAATTTCCGCATAATAAAATTCCCGACAGTTTATAATATTACCGAAGATGAAAATTTCCGAATAATAAAATTCTCGGGACAACTGGAATAAATAAAACTATGATATTAAAACTGGAATTAATGCCAAAGGGGTAAGAAAATTTTACATGATTTCTGATTAAGTCATAAATCTAATAATTATAATATAATTGAAAAATTTAATCTTGCTCGTATATTAATTTAGTGTGTGGGTTGAAAAAAAATTGTGGAAATCGAAATTGGAGCCACAGAAAAATACCGAAAAATTAAATTCCCGATACTGTTACTGAAAATATAATAAATATTTTTTAATTAAGACAATAATATTTATTGAAATAGGAAACATTTTTTTAATTATTTAAATTCGACAAGTTTATTATTCGAGAATTTTTAAATTTGTTAATATTATCAAAACTGTCAGGAATTTTATTATTCTGGAATTTTTTAATTTCGATAAGATTATAAATTGTTCGGGAATTTTATTTTTCGGGATTTTTCAGTACTGAAAAATAAAATTCCCGAATAATAAGATTACCAAATAATAAAACTCCCGATTAATAAAATACCTGAATTATGTAATTCCCGAACAGTTTATAATATTACTGAATTGGGCAATTCCCGAATAATAAAATTCCGGACAGAAAATTGCCGAATAATAAAATATCCGAATTTAAGCAACATAAATTTTATTTACTTATTAAAATAACAATAATCAAATATTTGTATTCAAAAAAATTATGTTTTATGTTCAAAGTTCCTAAAATTATTGTTTTAATTTAAAAACAATAATTGAAGAAAAAAAAAACAGAAATATTTTTTTCAATTATTGTTATTTTAAATTCAAACAATAATTTTAGCTTATTTTAGGAACTTTTAAAAATTTTAAATATTTTTTTTTTTAAATAAAAAAAATTGATAATTGTATTTTTAATAAATAAATAATATTTATAAGAGAAATTTTCAACTGTTCAAATTCGGAAATTTTCTAGTTCGTATATTTTATAATTTGGCAAATTTTCTGTTGGGAATTTTCCAGTTTTGGAATTTTATTATTCAAAAATTTTATTGTTCGGGAATTTGCCAATTCGGTAATTATTTATTCTAATTAAATTATTTTTAATTAGTATTCAATTAATTTTTAGTTAACTAATTATTCGTAAATTTTATTATTCGGGAATTTTCAAACTCAGGCATTTTACAGTGTCGGGAATTTTATTTTTCAGGAATTTTCAGTCTTCCCGGAAATCGTATTATTCAAAAATTTCTAAATTCGGTAATATTATAAATTGCATGTCGGGAATTTTATTATTCGAGAATTTTCCAATTCGATAATATTATAAACTGTTCGGGAATTTTATTATTCGGGAATTTTATATTTCAGGAATTTTATTATTTGAGAATTTTATTATTCGGGAATTTTACAGTATCGGGAATATTATTTTTCGGGATTTTCCAGTTGTACCATTAAATCTATGTTGATTCAATATAGTTTTTTTTCAGTGGGCTGAAAAAACTCAAAATGATTAGATTTATTGGTCGTAGCACTGAAAAGTTTCTTCGTGGCATTACGAATAAATTTTTTTTTTAATTTTTCAAAAAATTTCTCACCTTTGGGCAAGTCGATTGCAAATTATCAAATATTAAATTTTCCCATTTTTTTGTGCATGGAAAAATTCTTTGTTTTTTTCAATTTCTTTGTTGGCAAATTTTATGAAAATAAATAATTTTAGACGGAAAAAAGTAAGACAAATTTTTTCGTAGAAATATAATATTTAGAAAAATGACGAAAAATGCAATTTTGTTAATTTGTACCTAAAGTTGCAAAAAATATGTTTTTACTTTTTTTATTTTTTGATGCTCTTTTTTATAAAACGTAGATATGTTCAAGTTTCAAACACAAATTTTTTCGATTTTAGCGGATCCTGAAAGGTGAATCATTTTTATACAAGATCCGTAAAAGATAGAAAATTTTTTTGTTCGACATTTAAAAATATGTACGTGTTTCTTTAGTTTATTAAAAAAAATTAAACAAAAAATTTGGTTTGCATTTATAATTTTTTATTATCTAAATTATTTTAAGGGATTATAAAAGCTCTCAAGGTTTTTTAATAAATTTTCCAGGATATAACAAAGTTTCGAGGGATTTCAAAATATTTTAAATATTTTACAGAATTTAAAAATATTTCAAGGAATTTTTAATTTATTTCAATAATTTGAAGCGATTTTAAAGTATTTGAAATATTTTTAGGTTTTGTAATAGATTCCAAGGAATTTTAAATTGATTTCAATAATTTAAAAGAATTTCAAAGTATTTAAAATATTTTAGGGAATTTTAAAAGATTCCAAGAAATCTTTTATTTATTTCAATAATTTGAAGGAACTTTAATTGATTTGAAATATGTTGGGGTTTAAAAAAGATTCTAAAGAATTTTCAATTGATTTCAATAATTTGAAAGGAGTTTAAAATATTTAAAAGATTTTAGGGTACTTTAAATGATTCTAAGGAATTTTCAGTTTATTTGAATAATTTGAAGGGATTTCAAATTACTTGAAATATTTTAGGGTATTTTAAAAAATTCCAAGGAACTTTGTAATTCATTTAAATAATTTTAAGGGATTTCAAAGGATTTTAAATATTTTAGGGAATTGTAAAAGATTCTATGGAATTTTTAATTGACTCAGTCATTTTAAGGAATTTAAAAAAATAGAGAAGGATTTGAAATATTTTTGGGTATTTTTTAAAAGATTCCAAGGAATTTTCAGTTGATTTCAATAATTTGATGGGATGTCAAATTTTTTAAGATTCAATAATTCAAAGGTATTTTGAAGGATTTGAAATATTTGAAGTTTTCAAGTCTTTTTTAATTGATTAAAATAATTTCAAGGGATTTCAAAGAATTTTCATTATTTTTGTGTATTTTAAAAGTTTCCGACACATTTTTAATTAATTTCAGTAATTTCATGGAATTTCAAAGTATTCGAAATATTTCAGGGTATTTAAAAAGATTCAAACGCATTTTCAAGAAATTAAAAAAATGTCAAGGGATTGCCAAGGATTTTAATTATGTTACAGAATTTTTTGCAATTCATTTAAATTCAATTTTAGTTTACCCTGAATTTTTATTCATTTATCCTGAGTTCTTTCACTGAATTTCTTACCGAATTTAATTAAATGTTAATATTTTTTAATTGTTTTCAATTTTCTCGATTTTTTTACTCACCTTCAATTTTTATTAATTTTTTCGAATTTATCTCATTTCCTTTAAATTCCTCTAAATTAACTTTAATATTATCGAAATCAATTGAATTTTTGGCATTAAAATTTTTTTTTTCAACTCGAATTCTTTTTAATTTTAAATGAACATTTGTCACATTATTAATGCACATTAGCCACTTTTTGGATTAGAAATTAGTCACTTTCAGTCACTTTTCGGTTTAAAAAGTGTATAAACTAAAAAATGTTTTATTCTGTTTATAAAAGATTCAATATTAAAAATGTTACAAGATTCGAATTTTGGTTTTTAAATATTAACAGTCAGATAAAATGAAAAATTAGTCCGAGAAAAATCAAGACTAGAAAATGACCGGGAATTTAATTAAAACCCCGGGAATTTAATTCTGATCGTAGCAAATTCAAGTTTTCATTATTTTAATAATTTTTGTCAATTTAGAAAAGTTGAAGATTCTTAATTTTAATTTAAGATTCTTCTCTGGCTGAACATGTAACTACTTCGTTAAAAATCAATTTATCTTTTTTTGGGTGAAAATTCAACTAGTTTTGTTGAAAATTGATATTTTGCATTTAAAAATTAAACTATTTGTTTGAAAATGCATGTACTTTGTGGAAAATTCGTCATTTTTGTAGAAAGTTTATCTTTATGGTTGAAAATTAATCCTTTTGACATAAAATTCAACAATTTCGTTCAAAATTCATGTATTTTGTTAAAAAATGTATATTTTTGTAATAATTATCTTTTTATTTGAAAGTTAATCTTCTTGTTTAAAAATTCTTTTTTTTCGGTTAACAATTCAAGTATTCTAGTTAAATATTCATCATTTCTATCAAATATTCATCTTCAGGTTGCAAATAAAATTATTTGGCTGAAAGTTAAACCCTTTTGTTAAAATTTTTGTTGTTGAAGATTCATCGTTTTAATTAAAAATTCATTTTTGTGATTGAAAAATCAGCTGTTTGATTGAAAACTTTCTTTTTCCTTTCAATGTTTTTTGTTTCTTTGTCTTCTTCAATTAAAAATTCAATTATTTCGTCAAAAATTCATGTATTTTGTTAAAAAATTGTATTTTTTAGTGGAAAATTAATCTTTTTAATTGAAAATTCATCTCTCTGGATTAAAAATCAACTATTTCAGCTGAAGATTCATTGTTTTAGTTAAAAACTCTTATGTTTGGATTAAAATTAATTTGTTTAATAAAAATGTTACTATTCCATTTTCGGTTGAAAAATATTATTCTTTTTAGTGCAAAATTCAACTATTTGGTTAAAAATTCATGTATTTTGTTGAAGAATTGTATTTTTTAGTATAAAATCAATCTTGTTTTAAAATTCATCTCTGGTTGCAAATTCATCTTTTTGGTTTAAAATTGAACTATTCCAGTTGAAGATTCATAATTTTATTTGAAAATTCATCAACCTGTTTGAAAGTTGAACTATTTTGCTGAATACCCGTTTTTTTTTGTTGAAAATTAATTTTTCCAACTGAAAGTTTAACTATTCCATTTTTTTCTAATAAATGAATATTTTTTAGTGAAAATTTTAAGTATTTTTTTCTCTGTTCTCTGTTCTTGTGTTAAAGGAAATATGAATGTTACTTTTAATTGACCAGGAAAATTGAAAAACTTGACCGGGAAATGACCGGAAATTTGAAATCGTCCGCCGAATCGCCACCCTGATATTGTGAATAATTCTAAAAGTTTTTTATTTCGTCTCCGCTAATATAGAATGTTACAAGTATACATTTTTTTGTAACATTCAACTTACAAATTATAAAAATTATTAGTTGAAAATTTCGATTTTAATTCAGTTTCAAAAGGTTTCAAAGTATTTCAAAGATTTGGAAACGTTCCCAGTACACCAGATTTCTAATTTTTTTTAATATTTCAAAGATTTGAAAAGATTTCACTATTAATTCCCTGATTTCAAAGAATAAAAAAGACTTTACAAATAAAAGATGTAAGAAAAATTTCGCAAATATTTAAAAAGATTTAAAAAATTTCACAACAAATTTCCAAAGATTTCGAACATTTCATAAAGATTGCAAGGATTTCAAAGATTTAAAAAAGGCATATAAATCAGATTTCAAAGATTTTATGAAGTTTAACATGTATTTCCCATAAGAAAAAAAGTCGTTTTTGTAAATCTTATTCAGAATCCTCAATATTATCTCAATCGAGTTGAAACTCAACATTTCTCTTCAAAATTAGCCATAGAATACGAATAAAATATCACTTTTCAAAAACCAACACCATAAGTCTGTTTTATAGGGTCCCAAAGAAACCCCATAAGTGAAAAAATGGGTTTTGCGAGTTTTTGGCGCTAATTATGATTTTTTTGCGGCTTTTTTAATGCTTAAAAGAATTAATTTAAAGAAAAAAAGCTATTTTGCACAAGAGGCAAAAACAAAGAATTTTAAATATCTGTTTTATTTCAGAAAAATATATATTCTCGAAAAGGAAAGAGATTATTTAAAATATAGTTTTCTCTAATTATTTATTATTTGTTAGTAATTGAGCAGGCGAAACAAAGTGAAAGATTTTAGAAAAAACCGCCACTTTCTAGCACTTATATAAGAAAAGATAGTTATAAACAATATTAAATTGTTTGAACATTTTTTTGTTAACTTTATTTAATTATTACCATACTAAGTGAAAAAAGGACAGAAAGGTAAAAATTGCTCAAAAACCGCAACTATCAGGCGCAATCGATATAGATGAAGATAGTCATAAACAATAATAATTTGTTTAAACAATTATTTTTACTGAATCTGATCAATTATTAAGTCACGCCTGATAAAAAATAAACAAACAGTTGAAAATTTCAGAAAAAAACCACAACATTCTACAAATTAAGGAAATAGTATGTATGTATGTATATTTGAACTCTCCCTTTTACGGGTTCGAGGGCCTCCGCTCCCTGTACATATATTTACATTTCATCCTTAGTCTACCTTAACCGCTACTTATTTTCTAATCCAACGCCTTACATAATGACAATCATATTATTACTACTCTTAGACTACAGACAATGAGCGATCTTCCCGGGCTTCCGTTTTCTCTTACCATCAAATTCATTTAGACCGATTTGAACATTAAAAATTTTTACTCTTTATTTTCCTTTACACAGGATTACCCGTTTGGCTCTACCCTGATCTCTTGCTTTCTCTTATTTCTTCCAGTTTTTTCATCCACATCACTCCCTGTCCATTACCATCCAAAATCCATCTGACACATTCATCCACACTCAACTGTCCATCTTCCTCTCCTGTACACCTCTCTAACACATGTGCCCATGACTCCACTTCGTACCCACATACTCTGCACAGATTTTCCTCTTCATCCAACCAATATCTACAAGCTCTCACTCCTTCTCCCATTCTAAACCGTATCACCCTATTCCATTTGTCTTCCTTTTTCATCTTTTGCAAATATTCTGGTTCCGTCACCCCTTTGACCATCATATACCATCTATTGTACTTCGAATCCATAATCTTTCTCCATCTCTCTTCTCCTTGTCTTACTAATAGCTCTAATTCAATCTTCTGCCAATCCAGAACCCCTTCCTGTATATCACAAACACTCCT
The DNA here is from genome assembly GCA_932178445.1 of Andricus quercusramuli. Taxonomy (NCBI): domain Eukaryota; kingdom Metazoa; phylum Arthropoda; class Insecta; order Hymenoptera; family Cynipidae; genus Andricus; species Andricus quercusramuli. The sequence continues at coordinate 7,901 of CAKNXH010068720.1, forward strand.
CATTTTTTTCCTTTCTTCCTCCCATTTTGAATTTCCCCAATTGCCTCTCGTCTCCTTGTTCCGAACTTCGTCCAAGCATACTTGTGCTATTCTACTCCCCTCTCCCCTTTTCAGCTTCTCTTCAAACCTCCAGGCTCTCTTAATTTGTCTCGTTACCATTTTTTCCCTTCCTAGTTCTTCCCTTATCATGTATCCTGGGCAACTCCAACTAACTCCCATTACCCATCTCAGAAATCTCTCATGTATGCTTTCCACTTTCCTATGTTCCTTCCATCCCCAAACCTCCACTCCATAACACAACACCGCCCAAACCAACGCATCAAACAACCAAACCCTCATTCTCCAATCGTCCTTGAACCTTCTCTTTCCTATACCCCATACTTGGCCCATTACTTTACTCGCACTTTCGATTCTTTTCCTCACCTGCAAATCGTTTCCCCCTCCTGACTCAAACCAAAAACCTAGGTAACAGAACTCCTCCACAATTTCCACTGTTTGTCCGTTCATCTTCCAAACGTAACCTATTTTGGTCTTTTTATTTCTGAAGCACATCACCTTGGTCTTCCCTACGTTCACCGTCAGTTCTTTTGTTCCCACGTACTCTTCGAAAATTCTTATCATTAGGTTCATCCCCTTCTCATCGTCTGCTATTAGAACTACGTCGTCCGCGTATGCTAGGGAGTATAGTTTGCTATTACCCAGGATCGTCCCCCCTTTCCCTTTCTCCTTTAGCTTCTCCTCTAGGTCTGCCAGCAGCAAATTAAAAAGTAGTGGACTCAACGGGCACCCTTGCCTTAGACCTCTTCCTGTCCAGAAAACCTCCCCTTTTTCCCCGCGTACCTTCACCCTAATCTTGGTTTCAGTAAAAATTTCCTTTATCCTCTCCACCAGCCCTTCTTCTATTCCCCTCTCTTTCATTGCCTGCCATAGCACTTTTCTATTCACTGAGTCAAAAGCTGCTTTGAAATCTACAAACAAAGCGACTAATTTCCCTCTTTTTCTCCCTAAGTTTCTGTTAACCAAGTAGTTGAGTACGTAAATGTTGTCTATTGTCCCCATCCCTTTTCTAAATCCCGTCTGGTTGTGTGGGATACTTTGCTTCTCTTCTATCTGATTCTCTAACCTTTTTCTTAGAATTTCTGTGTATATTTTATAGCCCCCTTGCATGAGAGTGATCCCTCTGTACTCTTCTACCTTCTTACCCTCCCCTTTCTTAACAAGCGGTACTACCAGCCCTGTCATCCACTCCTCCGGCCACCCTTCTCCTTTCCAGACCTTGTTGCATACCCTCCACATCACTTCCCTAATCCCTTCTCCTCCATACTTTATCGCTTCGTTCTCCATACCATCCTCTCCTGTGGCCTTGTTTCTTTTCAGTCTATCTATCGCCTCATTTACTTCTTCTCTTGTTATTTCGTTCGCTTCCTCCGTTTCTCCCTGGACTGTCTTTCTATTTTCCCCTTTGATCCTATTTTGTTCTCCCCCTAACAGACCCTTAAAATAATCCGTCCATTCATCCATTTCTATTTCTTCATTCACGCCCTTCCTTCCTCCTCTTTCCCTGTTTATCACATCCCAGACCCTACCTTCTTTGATTGCTTTTTCTACTTCTTCCTTGTATTTCTCCTTTCCCCTTTGCTTTTTCCCTTCCAGCATCTTCTCATGTTCTCTTTTTCTCCTGTTGTACTCCGCCTTCTCTATTTCTCCTTTCCTCCATTTTCTTACAGACTCTTTCATTCTCTCCTTACTCTCCCTGCATTCCTCGTCCCACCATCCTCTCTTTCCCTCTTCTCTTCCTTCTTTTGTACCTACCTCATTCTTCACCTTCTCAATCGACCCTTTCAACCTTTTAATTAACGAGTCTACCCCCTCCTCCTTTTCATATCTAACATTCTCCTTTTCCATCTTCTGTTCAAACACTTTTAATTTATCTACCCCCCAGACTCCCATTTTCGTGTCCCTTTCCCCCCCTCTTTCCTTTCTCCCTCTGCCACGCTTATGGACGCCACCTTTCAGTGTAGCTATTACTGGGAAGTGTTCTGACCCTATCTCATTCCCTACATTCATACTGCATATCATATTACTCATTCTTTCTTCTGCCAAGATGTAGTCTATTATTGTTTCTCCCTTACCTATAAATGTAATCTCTCCTTTCTCATCTCCTTTCATGTTGCCATTACATATAAACCATCCGGTTTCTCCTATTATGTCTAGTAACTTCCTCCCCTCCCGGTCTATCTCCCTATGTTTGGAGCTCCTCATATATGCCTCCTTTTCTTCATCCCAAATCCCTCCCCCTTGCTCGCCAGTCCAGGCATTTAAGTCACCTCCTATCAAAACCAATTCTTCCTTCTTTTCCTCCATCCACCTCCTTATTACTCTCCAACCTTCCTCTTCCCCTCTTCTTCTATATACACAAACCACCGCTATTTTGACTTTCCCTATTATAATCCTTCTTACCATTGTTCCCTCCTTTTCTTCTCTGTAAATTAAGGAAATAGAATATTATGAACAATGATAATAAATTGTTTAAACAATTATTTTGTTAACTTCAATTCATTATCACTTCACTCGCAAATGAAAATTGGACAAAAAATCAGAAATAAAAAAAAACGCATCTTTCTAGCATTATTCGAATATAATATTATTAATAATTCTAAAAAATTGTTTAAACTATTATTTTGTTAACTTAAATTCATTATTACTTCACACCAAATGAAAATTGGAAAAAAAGCCAGAAATTTCAACAACAAAAACCGCATCTTTCTAGTATTATTCAAATATAATATTATTAATAAATATAATAAATTGTTTAAACAATTATTTTGTTAACTTGAATTCATTGTTACTTTACTTAAAATGAAAATTAAACAAAAAGCCAGAAATTAAAAAAATACGTATCTTTCTAGCATTATTCAATTATAATATTATTAATAAATATAATAAATTGTTTAAACAATTATTTTGTTAACTTTAATTTATTATTACTTCACTACGGATGAAAATTTGACAAAAAACCAGAAATTAAAAAAACCGCATCTTTTCAGCATTATTCAAATATAATATTATTAATAATTATAATAAATTGTTTAAACAATTATTTTGTTAACTTGAATTCATTATTACTTTACTCCAAATAAAAATTAAACAAAAAGCCATAAATTAAAAAAAAAACCGCATCTTTCTAGCATTATTCAAATATAATGTTAATAATAATTATGATAAATTGTTTAAACAATAACTATTGTTAACATTGATGAACTATCATTTCCCCCTAATTGAAAATTGGACAACAAATGGAAAATTTGTGAAAAAACCGCGTCTTTCTAACTCCATTCTATAAGAAAATTGCTAAAAACAATAATAAATTGTTTAAAAAATTCATTAAAATATATAATATTCAGTATAAAGTCATATTTTATGTATTAGAAACAATTCGCATTAAAAAAACCGCAAAAAAATCATAATTATCGCCAAAAACTCGCAAAACCCATTTTTTCACTTATGGGGTTTCTTTGGGACCCTATAAAACAGACTTATGGTGTTGGTTTTTGAAAAGTGATATTTTATTCGTATTCTATGGCTAATTGTGAAGAGAAATTTTGAGTTTGAACTCGATTGAGATAATATTGAGGATTCTGAATAAGATTTACAAAAACTTTTTTTCTTATGGGAAATACGTGTTAAACTTGGGGCTTGCGGCACCCTAAATATCATTTTTTTTTTTTCAACAAAAAAAATGGATTCATTTTTGTGTGGATTCGAACAAATTTGGGGGGTGTCCCCATAAAAATTCAAAAAAAAAAATAATTTTTGAACCACCATACTGGACACCCTGGTTTCTTCTCATAACTGACACTTCTTTGAAATATTTTTCAGCTGGAAAAGTTGGAAGCAATTAGACTCGACACCCTGGCCCATTTGGAAGACTCAGACGAGGGGGAGCCCTATGAAATTCAAGAAAATATCTACATACCAGTTTCGGCTCCCCCTTCTAATAATCTGTCTCAAATATCATGTCAAATATCACAAACGAGATCAAATATAGAATTCGCCAACTTCGCAAAACAGCCTCAAGCTCAAGTTCATCCTCAAGCTCAAGCTCACCCTCCAAATCAAGCTCAAGCTCAAAATCAACCTCAAGCTCATCCAGAAGATATTCCCCAAAAAAGAAGAAAAGTCGTCGAAGAAGATTCGCGAGTTTCAGAAGTTGTGAGATCTCCAGACTCTTCACAAAATCGGGA
>CAKNXH010068721.1:0-12180 GCA_932178445.1 Andricus quercusramuli
CTGAATAATAAAATTCCTCAATTATAAAATTCCCGAATAATAAAATTTCCAAAAAATAAAATTCCAGAATTGGAACATTCCCGAATAATAAAATTCCTGAATTATAAAATTCGCTACAGCTTACAATATTGCCGAAGTTGAAAATTCCCGAATAACAAATTTTCCAGGACCACCTAAAAATCCCGAAAAATAGAATTCCCGATAATTTAAAATTCCCGATAATTAAAAATTCCCGATAATTTAAAATTCCCGAATAATAAAATTTCCAAATACTAAAATTCCAGAATTGGAAAATTCCAGAATAATGAAATTCCCGACAATTTACAATATTACCGAAGTTGAAAATTCCCGAAGAACAAATTTTCCAGGACCACCTACAAATCTCGAAAATTAGAATTCCCGACAATGTAAAATTCCCGAATAATACAATTTCCAAATAATAAAATTCCAGAATTGGTACATTCCCGAATAATAAAATTCCCGAACAGTTTACAATATTCCCGAATTGGAAAATTCCCGAATAATAAAATTCCCGGCAGTTTATAATATTGCCGAATTTGAAAATTTCCGAATAATAAAATTCCTGGGACCACTGAAAAATTCCGAAAAATAAAATTCCCGACAATGTAAAATTCCTGAATTATAAAATTTCCGAATAAAAAAATTCCTCAACAGTTCATAATATTATCGAATTGGAAAATTCGCGAATAATAACATTCTCAACAGTTTATATTACCGAATTGGACAGTTCCCGAATTTTACAATTCTCAGGACCAATGAAAAATCTAAAAAAAAATAAATTCCCGACAATGTCAAATTCCTGAATGGGAAAATTCCCGAATAATAAATGTCCTGGGACCAGAGAAAAATCCCGTAAAATAGAATTCCCGACAATGTAAACTTCCTGAATTGAGAAATTGCCAAATAATAAAATCCTCGAATTGGAAGAACCCCGAATAATAATATTTCCTAATTATAAAATTTCCGAACAGTTTATAATATTATCGAATTGGAAAATTCCCGAATATTGCAATTCCCAGGACCACTGAAAAATCTCAAAAAATGGAATTCCCGACAATGTCAAATTCCTGAATTGGAAAATTCCCGAAAATTCAAATCTCCGCATAATAAAATTCCCGACAGTTTATAATATTACCGAAGATGAAAATTTCCGAATAATAAAATTCTCGGGACAACTGGAATAAATAAAACTATGATATTAAAACTGGAATTAATGCCAAAGGGGTAAGAAAATTTTACATGATTTCTGATTAAGTCATAAATCTAATAATTATAATATAATTGAAAAATTTAATCTTGCTCGTGTATTAATTTAGTGTGTGGGTTGAAAAAAAATTGTGGAAATCGAAATTGGAGCCACAGAAAAATACCGAAAAATTAAATTCCCGATACTGTTACTGAAAATATAATAAATATTTTTTAATTAAGACAATAATATTTATTGAAATAGGAAACATTTTTTTAATTATTTAAATTCGACAAGTTTATTATTCGAGAATTTTTAAATTTGTTAATATTATCAAAACTGTCAGGAATTTTATTATTCCGGAATTTTTTAATTTCGATAAGATTATAAATTGTTCGGGAATTTTATTTTTCGGGATTTTTCAGTACTTAAAAATAAAATTCCCGAATAATAAGATTACCAAATAATAAAACTCCCGATTAATAAAATACCTGAATTATGTAATTCCCGAACAGTTTATAATATTACTGAATTGGGCAATTCCCGAATAATAAAATTCCGGACAGAAAATTGCCGAATAATAAAATATCCGAATTTAAGCAACATAAATTTTATTTACTTATTAAAATAACAATAATCAAATATTTGTATTCAAAAAAATTATGTTTTATGTTCAAAGTTCCTAAAATTATTTTTTTAATTTAAAAAACAATAATTGAAGAAAAAAAAACAGAAATATTTTTTTCAATTATTGTTATTTTAAATTCAAACAATAATTTTAGCTTATTTTAGGAACTTTTAAAAATTTTAAATATTTTTTTTTTTAAATAAAAAAAATTGATAATTGTATTTTTAATAAATAAATAATATTTATAAGAGAAATTTGCAACTGTTCAAATTCGGAAATTGTCTAGTTCGTATATTTTATAATTTGGCAAATTTTCTGTTGGGAATTTTCCAGTTTTGGAATTTTATTATTCAAAAATTTTATTGTTCGGGAATTTGCCAATTCGGTAATTATTTATTCTAATTAAATTATTTTTAATTAGTATTCAATTAATTTTTAGTTAACTAATTATTCGTAAATTTTATTATTCGGGAATTTTCAAACTCAGGCATTTTACAGTGTCGGGAATTTTATTTTTCAGGAATTTTCAGTCTTCCCGGAAATCGTATTATTCAAAAATTTCTAAATTCGGTAATATTATAAATTGCATGTCGGGAATTTTATTATTCGAGAATTTTCCAATTCGATAATATTATAAACTGTTCGGGAATTTTATTATTCGGGAATTTTATATTTCAGGAATTTTATTATTTGAGAATTTTATTATTCGGGAATTTTACAGTATCGGGAATATTATTTTTCGGGATTTTCCAGTTGTACCATTAAATCTATGTTGATTCAATATAGTTTTTTTTCAGTGGGCTGAAAAAACTCAAAATGATTAGATTTATTGGTCGTAGCACTGAAAAGTTTCTTCGTGGCATTACGAATAAATTTTTTTTTTAATTTTTCAAAAAATTTCTCACCTTTGGGCAAGTCGATTGCAAATTATCAAATATTAAATTTTCCCATTTTTTTGTGCATGGAAAAATTCTTTGTTTTTTTCAATTTCTTTGTTGGCAAATTTTATGAAAATAAATAATTTTAGACGGAAAAAAGTAAGACAAATTTTTTCGTAGAAATATAATATTTAGAAAAATGACGAAAAATGCAATTTTGTTAATTTGTACCTAAAGTTGCAAAAAATATGTTTTTACTTTTTTTATTTTTTGATGCTCTTTTTTATAAAACGTAGATATGTTCAAGTTTCAAACACAAATTTTTTCGATTTTAGCGGATCCTGAAAGGTGAATCATTTTTATACAAGATCCGTAAAAGATAGAAAATTTTTTTGTTCGACATTTAAAAATATGTACGTGTTTCTTTAGTTTATTAAAAAAAATTAAACAAAAAATTTGGTTTGCATTTATAATTTTTTATTATCTAAATTATTTTAAGGGATTATAAAAGCTCTCAAGGTTTTTTAATAAATTTTCCAGGATATAACAAAGTTTCGAGGGATTTCAAAATATTTTAAATATTTTACAGAATTTAAAAATATTTCAAGGAATTTTTAATTTATTTCAATAATTTGAAGCGATTTTAAAGTATTTGAAATATTTTTAGGTTTTGTAATAGATTCCAAGGAATTTTAAATTGATTTCAATAATTTAAAAGAATTTCAAAGTATTTAAAATATTTTAGGGAATTTTAAAAGATTCCAAGAAATCTTTTATTTATTTCAATAATTTGAAGGAACTTTAATTGATTTGAAATATGTTGGGGTTTAAAAAAGATTCTAAAGAATTTTCAATTGATTTCAATAATTTGAAAGGAGTTTAAAATATTTAAAAGATTTTAGGGTACTTTAAATGATTCTAAGGAATTTTCAGTTTATTTGAATAATTTGAAGGGATTTCAAATTACTTGAAATATTTTAGGGTATTTTAAAAAATTCCAAGGAACTTTGTAATTCATTTAAATAATTTTAAGGGATTTCAAAGGATTTTAAATATTTTAGGGAATTGTAAAAGATTCTATGGAATTTTTAATTGACTCAGTCATTTTAAGGAATTTAAAAAAATAGAGAAGGATTTGAAATATTTTTGGGTATTTTTTAAAAGATTCCAAGGAATTTTCAGTTGATTTCAATAATTTGATGGGATGTCAAATTTTTTAAGATTCAATAATTCAAAGGTATTTTGAAGGATTTGAAATATTTGAAGTTTTCAAGTCTTTTTTAATTGATTAAAATAATTTCAAGGGATTTCAAAGAATTTTCATTATTTTTGTGTATTTTAAAAGTTTCCGACACATTTTTAATTAATTTCAGTAATTTCATGGAATTTCAAAGTATTCGAAATATTTCAGGGTATTTAAAAAGATTCAAACGCATTTTCAAGAAATTAAAAAAATGTCAAGGGATTGCCAAGGATTTTAATTATGTTACAGAATTTTTTGCAATTCATTTAAATTCAATTTTAGTTTACCCTGAATTTTTATTCATTTATCCTGAGTTCTTTCACTGAATTTCTTACCGAATTTAATTAAATGTTAATATTTTTTAATTGTTTTCAATTTTCTCGATTTTTTTACTCACCTTCAATTTTTATTAATTTTTTCGAATTTATCTCATTTCCTTTAAATTCCTCTAAATTAACTTTAATATTATCGAAATCAATTGAATTTTTGGCATTAAAATTTTTTTTTTCAACTCGAATTCTTTTTAATTTTAAATGAACATTTGTCACATTATTAATGCACATTAGCCACTTTTTGGATTAGAAATTAGTCACTTTCAGTCACTTTTCGGTTTAAAAAGTGTATAAACTAAAAAATGTTTTATTCTGTTTATAAAAGATTCAATATTAAAAATGTTACAAGATTCGAATTTTGGTTTTTAAATATTAACAGTCAGATAAAATGAAAAATTAGTCCGAGAAAAATCAAGACTAGAAAATGACCGGGAATTTAATTAAAACCCCGGGAATTTAATTCTGATCGTAGCAAATTCAAGTTTTCATTATTTTAATAATTTTTGTCAATTTAGAAAAGTTGAAGATTCTTAATTTTAATTTAAGATTCTTCTCTGGCTGAACATGTAACTACTTCGTTAAAAATCAATTTATCTTTTTTTGGGTGAAAATTCAACTAGTTTTGTTGAAAATTGATATTTTGCATTTAAAAATTAAACTATTTGTTTGAAAATGCATGTACTTTGTGGAAAATTCGTCATTTTTGTAGAAAGTTTATCTTTATGGTTGAAAATTAATCCTTTTGACATAAAATTCAACAATTTCGTTCAAAATTCATGTATTTTGTTAAAAAATGTATATTTTTGTAATAATTATCTTTTTATTTGAAAGTTAATCTTCTTGTTTAAAAATTCTTTTTTTTCGGTTAACAATTCAAGTATTCTAGTTAAATATTCATCATTTCTATCAAATATTCATCTTCAGGTTGCAAATAAAATTATTTGGCTGAAAGTTAAACCCTTTTGTTAAAATTTTTGTTGTTGAAGATTCATCGTTTTAATTAAAAATTCATTTTTGTGATTGAAAAATCAGCTGTTTGATTGAAAACTTTCTTTTTCCTTTCAATGTTTTTTGTTTCTTTGTCTTCTTCAATTAAAAATTCAATTATTTCGTCAAAAATTCATGTATTTTGTTAAAAAATTGTATTTTTTAGTGGAAAATTAATCTTTTTAATTGAAAATTCATCTCTCTGGATTAAAAATCAACTATTTCAGCTGAAGATTCATTGTTTTAGTTAAAAACTCTTATGTTTGGATTAAAATTAATTTGTTTAATAAAAATGTTACTATTCCATTTTCGGTTGAAAAATATTATTCTTTTTAGTGCAAAATTCAACTATTTGGTTAAAAATTCATGTATTTTGTTGAAGAATTGTATTTTTTAGTATAAAATCAATCTTGTTTTAAAATTCATCTCTGGTTGCAAATTCATCTTTTTGGTTTAAAATTGAACTATTCCAGTTGAAGATTCATAATTTTATTTGAAAATTCATCAACCTGTTTGAAAGTTGAACTATTTTGCTGAATACCCGTTTTTTTTTGTTGAAAATTAATTTTTCCAACTGAAAGTTTAACTATTCCATTTTTTTCTAATAAATGAATATTTTTTAGTGAAAATTTTAAGTATTTTTTTCTCTGTTCTCTGTTCTTGTGTTAAAGGAAATATGAATGTTACTTTTAATTGACCAGGAAAATTGAAAAACTTGACCGGGAAATGACCGGAAATTTGAAATCGTCCGCCGAATCGCCACCCTGATATTGTGAATAATTCTAAAAGTTTTTTATTTCGTCTCCGCTAATATAGAATGTTACAAGTATACATTTTTTTGTAACATTCAACTTACAAATTATAAAAATTATTAGTTGAAAATTTCGATTTTAATTCAGTTTCAAAAGGTTTCAAAGTATTTCAAAGATTTGGAAACGTTCCCAGTACACCAGATTTCTAATTTTTTTTAATATTTCAAAGATTTGAAAAGATTTCACTATTAATTCCCTGATTTCAAAGAATAAAAAAGACTTTACAAATAAAAGATGTAAGAAAAATTTCGCAAATATTTAAAAAGATTTAAAAAATTTCACAACAAATTTCCAAAGATTTCGAACATTTCATAAAGATTGCAAGGATTTCAAAGATTTAAAAAAGGCATATAAATCAGATTTCAAAGATTTTATGAAGTTTAACATGTATTTCCCATAAGAAAAAAAGTCGTTTTTGTAAATCTTATTCAGAATCCTCAATATTATCTCAATCGAGTTGAAACTCAACATTTCTCTTCAAAATTAGCCATAGAATACGAATAAAATATCACTTTTCAAAAACCAACACCATAAGTCTGTTTTATAGGGTCCCAAAGAAACCCCATAAGTGAAAAAATGGGTTTTGCGAGTTTTTGGCGCTAATTATGATTTTTTTGCGGCTTTTTTAATGCTTAAAAGAATTAATTTAAAGAAAAAAAGCTATTTTGCACAAGAGGCAAAAACAAAGAATTTTAAATATCTGTTTTATTTCAGAAAAATATATATTCTCGAAAAGGAAAGAGATTATTTAAAATATAGTTTTCTCTAATTATTTATTATTTGTTAGTAATTGAGCAGGCGAAACAAAGTGAAAGATTTTAGAAAAAACCGCCACTTTCTAGCACTTATATAAGAAAAGATAGTTATAAACAATATTAAATTGTTTGAACATTTTTTTGTTAACTTTATTTAATTATTACCATACTAAGTGAAAAAAGGACAGAAAGGTAAAAATTGCTCAAAAACCGCAACTATCAGGCGCAATCGATATAGATGAAGATAGTCATAAACAATAATAATTTGTTTAAACAATTATTTTTACTGAATCTGATCAATTATTAAGTCACGCCTGATAAAAAATAAACAAACAGTTGAAAATTTCAGAAAAAAACCACAACATTCTACAAATTAAGGAAATAGTATGTATGTATGTATATTTGAACTCTCCCTTTTACGGGTTCGAGGGCCTCCGCTCCCTGTACATATATTTACATTTCATCCTTAGTCTACCTTAACCGCTACTTATTTTCTAATCCAACGCCTTACATAATGACAATCATATTATTACTACTCTTAGACTACAGACAATGAGCGATCTTCCCGGGCTTCCGTTTTCTCTTACCATCAAATTCATTTAGACCGATTTGAACATTAAAAATTTTTACTCTTTATTTTCCTTTACACAGGATTACCCGTTTGGCTCTACCCTGATCTCTTGCTTTCTCTTATTTCTTCCAGTTTTTTCATCCACATCACTCCCTGTCCATTACCATCCAAAATCCATCTGACACATTCATCCACACTCAACTGTCCATCTTCCTCTCCTGTACACCTCTCTAACACATGTGCCCATGACTCCACTTCGTACCCACATACTCTGCACAGATTTTCCTCTTCATCCAACCAATATCTACAAGCTCTCACTCCTTCTCCCATTCTAAACCGTATCACCCTATTCCATTTGTCTTCCTTTTTCATCTTTTGCAAATATTCTGGTTCCGTCACCCCTTTGACCATCATATACCATCTATTGTACTTCGAATCCATAATCTTTCTCCATCTCTCTTCTCCTTGTCTTACTAATAGCTCTAATTCAATCTTCTGCCAATCCAGAACCCCTTCCTGTATATCACAAACACTCCTCATTTTTTTCCTTTCTTCCTCCCATTTTGAATTTCCCCAATTGCCTCTCGTCTCCTTGTTCCGAACTTCGTCCAAGCATACTTGTGCTATTCTACTCCCCTCTCCCCTTTTCAGCTTCTCTTCAAACCTCCAGGCTCTCTTAATTTGTCTCGTTACCATTTTTTCCCTTCCTAGTTCTTCCCTTATCATGTATCCTGGGCAACTCCAACTAACTCCCATTACCCATCTCAGAAATCTCTCATGTATGCTTTCCACTTTCCTATGTTCCTTCCATCCCCAAACCTCCACTCCATAACACAACACCGCCCAAACCAACGCATCAAACAACCAAACCCTCATTCTCCAATCGTCCTTGAACCTTCTCTTTCCTATACCCCATACTTGGCCCATTACTTTACTCGCACTTTCGATTCTTTTCCTCACCTGCAAATCGTTTCCCCCTCCTGACTCAAACCAAAAACCTAGGTAACAGAACTCCTCCACAATTTCCACTGTTTGTCCGTTCATCTTCCAAACGTAACCTATTTTGGTCTTTTTATTTCTGAAGCACATCACCTTGGTCTTCCCTACGTTCACCGTCAGTTCTTTTGTTCCCACGTACTCTTCGAAAATTCTTATCATTAGGTTCATCCCCTTCTCATCGTCTGCTATTAGAACTACGTCGTCCGCGTATGCTAGGGAGTATAGTTTGCTATTACCCAGGATCGTCCCCCCTTTCCCTTTCTCCTTTAGCTTCTCCTCTAGGTCTGCCAGCAGCAAATTAAAAAGTAGTGGACTCAACGGGCACCCTTGCCTTAGACCTCTTCCTGTCCAGAAAACCTCCCCTTTTTCCCCGCGTACCTTCACCCTAATCTTGGTTTCAGTAAAAATTTCCTTTATCCTCTCCACCAGCCCTTCTTCTATTCCCCTCTCTTTCATTGCCTGCCATAGCACTTTTCTATTCACTGAGTCAAAAGCTGCTTTGAAATCTACAAACAAAGCGACTAATTTCCCTCTTTTTCTCCCTAAGTTTCTGTTAACCAAGTAGTTGAGTACGTAAATGTTGTCTATTGTCCCCATCCCTTTTCTAAATCCCGTCTGGTTGTGTGGGATACTTTGCTTCTCTTCTATCTGATTCTCTAACCTTTTTCTTAGAATTTCTGTGTATATTTTATAGCCCCCTTGCATGAGAGTGATCCCTCTGTACTCTTCTACCTTCTTACCCTCCCCTTTCTTAACAAGCGGTACTACCAGCCCTGTCATCCACTCCTCCGGCCACCCTTCTCCTTTCCAGACCTTGTTGCATACCCTCCACATCACTTCCCTAATCCCTTCTCCTCCATACTTTATCGCTTCGTTCTCCATACCATCCTCTCCTGTGGCCTTGTTTCTTTTCAGTCTATCTATCGCCTCATTTACTTCTTCTCTTGTTATTTCGTTCGCTTCCTCCGTTTCTCCCTGGACTGTCTTTCTATTTTCCCCTTTGATCCTATTTTGTTCTCCCCCTAACAGACCCTTAAAATAATCCGTCCATTCATCCATTTCTATTTCTTCATTCACGCCCTTCCTTCCTCCTCTTTCCCTGTTTATCACATCCCAGACCCTACCTTCTTTGATTGCTTTTTCTACTTCTTCCTTGTATTTCTCCTTTCCCCTTTGCTTTTTCCCTTCCAGCATCTTCTCATGTTCTCTTTTTCTCCTGTTGTACTCCGCCTTCTCTATTTCTCCTTTCCTCCATTTTCTTACAGACTCTTTCATTCTCTCCTTACTCTCCCTGCATTCCTCGTCCCACCATCCTCTCTTTCCCTCTTCTCTTCCTTCTTTTGTACCTACCTCATTCTTCACCTTCTCAATCGACCCTTTCAACCTTTTAATTAACGAGTCTACCCCCTCCTCCTTTTCATATCTAACATTCTCCTTTTCCATCTTCTGTTCAAACACTTTTAATTTATCTACCCCCCAGACTCCCATTTTCGTGTCCCTTTCCCCCCCTCTTTCCTTTCTCCCTCTGCCACGCTTATGGACGCCACCTTTCAGTGTAGCTATTACTGGGAAGTGTTCTGACCCTATCTCATTCCCTACATTCATACTGCATATCATATTACTCATTCTTTCTTCTGCCAAGATGTAGTCTATTATTGTTTCTCCCTTACCTATAAATGTAATCTCTCCTTTCTCATCTCCTTTCATGTTGCCATTACATATAAACCATCCGGTTTCTCCTATTATGTCTAGTAACTTCCTCCCCTCCCGGTCTATCTCCCTATGTTTGGAGCTCCTCATATATGCCTCCTTTTCTTCATCCCAAATCCCTCCCCCTTGCTCGCCAGTCCAGGCATTTAAGTCACCTCCTATCAAAACCAATTCTTCCTTCTTTTCCTCCATCCACCTCCTTATTACTCTCCAACCTTCCTCTTCCCCTCTTCTTCTATATACACAAACCACCGCTATTTTGACTTTCCCTATTATAATCCTTCTTACCATTGTTCCCTCCTTTTCTTCTCTGTAAATTAAGGAAATAGAATATTATGAACAATGATAATAAATTGTTTAAACAATTATTTTGTTAACTTCAATTCATTATCACTTCACTCGCAAATGAAAATTGGACAAAAAATCAGAAATAAAAAAAAACGCATCTTTCTAGCATTATTCGAATATAATATTATTAATAATTCTAAAAAATTGTTTAAACTATTATTTTGTTAACTTAAATTCATTATTACTTCACACCAAATGAAAATTGGAAAAAAAGCCAGAAATTTCAACAACAAAAACCGCATCTTTCTAGTATTATTCAAATATAATATTATTAATAAATATAATAAATTGTTTAAACAATTATTTTGTTAACTTGAATTCATTGTTACTTTACTTAAAATGAAAATTAAACAAAAAGCCAGAAATTAAAAAAATACGTATCTTTCTAGCATTATTCAATTATAATATTATTAATAAATATAATAAATTGTTTAAACAATTATTTTGTTAACTTTAATTTATTATTACTTCACTACGGATGAAAATTTGACAAAAAACCAGAAATTAAAAAAACCGCATCTTTTCAGCATTATTCAAATATAATATTATTAATAATTATAATAAATTGTTTAAACAATTATTTTGTTAACTTGAATTCATTATTACTTTACTCCAAATAAAAATTAAACAAAAAGCCATAAATTAAAAAAAAAACCGCATCTTTCTAGCATTATTCAAATATAATGTTAATAATAATTATGATAAATTGTTTAAACAATAACTATTGTTAACATTGATGAACTATCATTTCCCCCTAATTGAAAATTGGACAACAAATGGAAAATTTGTGAAAAAACCGCGTCTTTCTAACTCCATTCTATAAGAAAATTGCTAAAAACAATAATAAATTGTTTAAAAAATTCATTAAAATATATAATATTCAGTATAAAGTCATATTTTATGTATTAGAAACAATTCGCATTAAAAAAACCGCAAAAAAATCATAATTATCGCCAAAAACTCGCAAAACCCATTTTTTCACTTATGGGGTTTCTTTGGGACCCTATAAAACAGACTTATGGTGTTGGTTTTTGAAAAGTGATATTTTATTCGTATTCTATGGCTAATTGTGAAGAGAAATTTTGAGTTTGAACTCGATTGAGATAATATTGAGGATTCTGAATAAGATTTACAAAAACTTTTTTTCTTATGGGAAATACGTGTTAAACTTGGGGCTTGCGGCACCCTAAATATCATTTTTTTTTTTTTCAACAAAAAAAATGGATTCATTTTTGTGTGGATTCGAACAAATTTGGGGGGTGTCCCCATAAAAATTCAAAAAAAAAAATAATTTTTGAACCACCATACTGGACACCCTGGTTTCTTCTCATAACTGACACTTCTTTGAAATATTTTTCAGCTGGAAAAGTTGGAAGCAATTAGACTCGACACCCTGGCCCATTTGGAAGACTCAGACGAGGGGGAGCCCTATGAAATTCAAGAAAATATCTACATACCAGTTTCGGCTCCCCCTTCTAATAATCTGTCTCAAATATCATGTCAAATATCACAAACGAGATCAAATATAGAATTTGCCAACTTCGCAAAACAGCCTCAAGCTCAAGTTCATCCTCAAGCTCAAGCTCACCCTCCAAATCAACCTCAAGCTCATCCTCCAGAAGATATTCCCCAAAAAAGAAGAAAAGTCGTCGAAGAAGATTCACGAGTTTCAGAAGTTGTGAGATCTCCAGACTCTTCACAAAATCGGGA
>CAKNXH010068726.1:583-16462 GCA_932178445.1 Andricus quercusramuli
AATTTTCAATAAAATACGTTCATTTTAAAGTAAATTGTTGAATTGTCAACCGAGAAAATTAATTTTCCATCCGAAAAAACGAATTTTTAACAAAATACATAAAATTTCAACTTAATAGTAGAATTTCCAACCGCGAAGAATAATTTCCTACTAGAAAAAAATAATTTTTAACAAAATACATAAATTTGCAAGTAAATAGTGGAATTTTTAACCGAGAAAATTAATTTTCTAACAGAAGAAAAAAGAATTTCCAACAAAATACATAAATTTTTAACTGAATGAGTAGAATTTTCATCCGAGAAGATTAATTTTCTACCAGAAAAAAATAATTTTCAACAAAATACATAAATTTGGAATAAATAGTAGAATTGTCAGAAAAATACATACATTTTTAACTAAATAGTAGAATTGTCAACAGAGAAGATTAATTTTCTGCCAGAGAAAAAGAATTTTCAATAAAATACGTTCATTTTAAAGTAAATTGTTGAATTGTCAACCGAGAAAATTAATTTTCCATAAGAAAAAACAAATTTTAAACAAAATACATAAATTTTCAACTAAATAGTAGAATTTTCAACCGAGAAGATTAATTTTTCTCCAGAAAAAAAAATTTTTCAATAAAATACGTTCATTTTAAAGTAAATTGTTGAATTGTCAACCAAGAAAATTAATTTTCTATAAGAAAAAACGAATTTTTAATCAAGAAGATTAATTTGCTACTAGAAGAAAAGAATTTTCAACAAAATACATAAATTTTTAACTAAATAGTGGAATTTTCAACCGAGAAAATTAATTTTCTACCAGAAGAAAAAAGAATTTTCAAAAAAATACATAAACTTTTAACAAAATAGTAGAAGTTTCAATAAAATATGTAGATTTTCAACTAAGTAGTAGAGTTTTCAACCGAGAAAATTAATTTTCTACCAGAAAAAGGGAATTTCCAACTAAATAGTAGAATTTTCAACCGAGAAGATTAATATTCTACCAGAAAAATAAGAATTTTCAACGAAATACATACATTTTAAACTAAATTGTTGAATTGTCAACTGAGAAAATGAATTTTCCAACAGCAAAATCTAGTTTGTAACAAAATACATAAATTTTTAACCAAATAGTAGAATTTTCAACAAAATACATACATTTTTAACTGAATAGTAGAATTTTCATCCGAGAAGATAAATTTTCTACCAGAAAAGAAGAATTTTCAACAAAATACATTTTTAACTAAATATTAGAATTTTTAACCGAGGGGACTAATTTTCTACCAGAAAAAAAGTATTTTCAACAAAATACATCAACTTTGAAGGAAATGGTAAAATTTTCAACAAAATGCGGATGGAAAGGATTTTTTTTTGCGAAAAATGTAACTATTTTGTTGAAAATTTGTTTCTTTTTTGGTTCAATTTTTTTTAAACTGAAAATGCAACTATTTTACCAGTTGAATATTCCATAATTTTAGTTAAAAATTCATCTCATTGTCTGAATATTCATTTTTTGACTAAAAATTTAATTATTCCATTTTTGATTGAAAAATGATCTTTTTTAGTTGAAAATTCGTATTTTTTGGTAGAAATTAATGTTCTTGGTTGAAAATTAATCTTTTTGGTCAAAAATTCAATTATTCTAGTTGAAAATTCATCATTTCAGTTAAAAATTAATCTTTCTGGTTTATAATTCAACTTAAAATTAATTTTTTTTAAACTAAAAATGTTACTATTCCATTTTCGGTTGAAAATTATTATTTTTTTAGTTCAAGATTAATGTTCTTGATTAAAAATTCATCTTTTTGGTCGAAAACTCAAGTGTTCCAGTTAAATATTCATTCTTCATTATTTTTAGTTGAAAACTCATCTTTTTGGTTCAAAATTGATCTACATACTCCAGTTGAATGTTCATAATTTTATTGGCAAATTCATCATTTTGGTTGAAAATTGAACTATTTTGTTGAAAATCCGTTTTTTGTTGTTGTTGAAAATTCATTTTTTCAAGTGAAAGTTTATCTATTCCATTTTTTTATTTTTTTTTTATTGTTTTGCTCTGTTGTGTTGAAGGATATTTAGAATGAACGTCATGAATTAAAATAAATGTTTGCGTTTTCCGGCAAATATGCATATGTTACTTTTAGTGACCGGGAAATTTAAAAAACTTGACCGGGAAAACCCGGGGATTTGAAATTGTCTGCCGAATCGCCACCCCGATTATTTTGCTACTATTTTTCAAAAGTATGCCACTATTGACACTATTTTTGATCTTTGAAGTGGTCCCAAGCCCTGTATTCGCCATTTTAGATGAAGAAATTAATTAGAACAAAATGTTGCTACAGATCCTGATGACCCGTACAAGTTAAATCAAGACACTAGGCCTCTAGGTTTGGTCGTTTGTCGAGGCACATCTGTAGTCTTGATTTGTCCAGTCGATGGAATGGAATCTATTCAAAATCCGTTCGTTCAACAGGAAGGATAATTAAGAACTTACCTAGGATTAAATTACGTGATTATAATTATTCTTTAAAGTAACGTTAAGAATAAGACTTTCATTTATATTTAATTCCTTTTTTTAATTACTTATTTAAAGTGATAAAAGTCTACAGGATTTAATTTACAATGATGTATACAAAGTTCTTGAAGATCGTGTACCATAAATAAAATGCAAGACGATTTTTCATAAGTATTTGTACATTTACTGTTTTATAATACAATAATATATATAAATTATTCTAGGTCTAAGTACTTTTCATAGTACAGTCTTAAATATAAAAGAGCTGGTTGGATTTTGAAAAAAAAGGTTTCTTTCAACCAACTCTAGTCTTTTGGGCTTTCAGTAAAATTATAAGGCTCTGTAAGAGGTGTGGCTATTCAGTTCTATTTTATCATTTGAATTCGAAAGAAACGATCCTAATTTATCAGAATTCGGATAGTAGAAGTGATACATGTGATTTTTAAATTAGTGTGTGCAATTTTATTGTAACGACTTTGAACTTTATCTTACGATAAAGACCACGTTGTGCAAAAAAGTTTTGGCTTTCAAGTTTTCTTTTCAAAGAAGAGAATTCGCTATATAAAATCATTAAAAGATACATAATCATCTCTCCATTAAGTGAATCCACAATTCATTGATTTTGATCACGTTTAATTATTGAATGGTTAGGGCTAGTTTTAATGTCCTACCAGTATTTCAATCAGTATGTATTGCTGGTTACAATTTACTGGACAGGAAACAGTAAACGCAAATAGAACGAATTTCTCTATGATGATCAATGTCATTGAGATAAGTTTGAGATGCAACTAAATGCAATTACTAGAAATTCATTTAATTTTCAGTAAATTCAACATCTTTTTATGAAAATGAGCCAAATGTGTTGATAATTAAACTCAGAATATTTAAAACACTAGTTATTAAGTTATTAAGAATTATGCCCTGGCATAGCCGATTAAATCTCAAATTTTTCTAGTCATGTTCTGTTCCATCATTTACGACTACACGCGTGTAAAAATCATGTTTTGAAAAAGTTTTGGTAAGACTTCGACTAGAAATATTTGGAATATCGGATCATTTTTTTCCATTGTTCAGCAGACATGTCATGACATGTCCAAGAAACCCTGTGTTCATCTTCACGGTATGTGAAAAGATTTCTATTCTGATTGGTCGCTAACATCTCCGTTGATAATACAGATTCCCAGAAAAATTGACATGCATTAAAACAGAATCTTGCAAAATAATGCGTGTTTCAAAACAAGGATTCTTCTCCGATCTCTCTAGTAGCTTAGTGATAGAGCACCTGACCGGCAATCAGTTGACCTGCCATAAATAGCCACACCTCACACACTACATTCTGTGATTTCAATACTATTTTAGTCCAAACTCGTTTCTTAACCACGGATATTCTGTTGGACAATCGAAGCATGTATGAAGGTACCTGTAGGATTTTAAAACTCTGCTAGGTAAATTACAAGCGCTCGGTAAATCACAAGCGATTTCATATGGCTCGAACTGCTTGTTGCAAAGCCAAGGTTGGAATTTATTCAATTCGTTTACTGAAGTTGGGGTTCGAATCCATTCGAGCGCTTGATGGCTCGTCACAAAATAGACATCTGATAATTGAAGAACTTCGTCCATGAATTTCTGTGAAAAATGAGAGTGAATTTAGTTTTTTATCGGAAATTTGTTTAATTATCAGTAAAAGAATCTAATGCTAGTTGAAAATAACTTACGGTAAATGCATAATTATAGGCATTATTTTGGAGCCAAGCTGAATGCAAGTGAAGTCCGAGTGGTGCTCGATTGCTTAAATAGTGCCTTTTAAAATTATCTGTCAACATTTTGTACACTTCTTCGCCGGATAGATTCGCTGG
This sequence comes from Andricus quercusramuli, assembly GCA_932178445.1. NCBI lineage: Eukaryota > Metazoa > Arthropoda > Insecta > Hymenoptera > Cynipidae > Andricus > Andricus quercusramuli. Next base: position 4,936 of record CAKNXH010068726.1, read on the forward strand.
ACAAGTCTCCACAGTTGGACAAGTGTAATCCTAAAATATCAGCAATATAATGAATATACCTTTATGCATACGAGGTCTGTCCGGAAAGTATCCGGCCTTGTGCTCTAACTTCGTACCTAGTTGTGCTATTGTCAAGAACAAGTATTTAACATTTAGGGGGGGACCTCTGTGAGGCCCCCTACTGTGTGACATGGACCTGCACATTTTTATTTGACTAGTGTGCTCAGTTGCGTAAACGTCTAACCGAGTACGCGTCGCATTTCAGGATGACGGAACTAAAACCGAATGCGATAAAGTAGCTCTTAGCTATTGTCACGTCCTGTGACGTATTATAACTATATTATTTATACTTATATTATTATTAATCGCTATATTTATACTTATTTATATCATTAATTATGATAGAAAAGGATTATGTACTTATAAAAACGCACAAACTCGTGCATATACATTTTTATCCGTCATGATAAAATCAATAGTCTGAACTCCGCAGTACCAACCACGCAGTTTGGAAATCTTGACTTTTCTATATACCGTTAAAATATAGTTACTTCTTGTCTACAAATCTCCGGAAGCAGCTCATAAAAATCAGCCACGAACAATTAAAGAGGATGGTACAATGACCAGTTCCTTGGACTCAAGGTATAACACGCCTTCAGGTCTAAACACCTAGATATAAATTGATTACGATTGTTACGTTCCCTCATCGTCAAGTTTTTGGTTCTGATCGCAATAGAATCCAACATATATAAACCCAGAATCAGAACTAGAACATCAGTCTATCTCCAAATTTTAAATTGGGCGAAAGCTCTGCTCAAAAGTACATCGGAAAGTCAGTCGATCTACAGTAATCAAATCGGGCGGAAGCTCTCCTTAAAACTCAAGTCCATCTACAAACTTCAAATCGGGCGGAAGCTCTGCCGTCGAGCACATTCTCAAGTCAATATTAAAATACCAGATAGACTCCGGTTATTTGGAAACCATTTCCAAGTAGTCGAAATACAAATTGAAAAATAAAAGTAAAATCAGTGTTGTGCTTCGGGAATTTCAATCGAACGGTTACGGCGTAACACCTTTGTCATGTGAACTAATTCACGTTATGTATGAATCTTTACGTGGTAAGTTATAACTTCGAAATCTACTGGGGGGTAGAAGGGAGGGGCGTGAATAGAGGAAGGGAATGAGTCTGTACTTGCGTGCGATCGGCGTTGGCTTGCCAGTCAGTCGTGCTCCATCAATCTATCCATCACGGTATGTGCGGAGCTCATTCGCGTCCGCTCGCCTATCAGGAAACTATCTACAACGTTCCACTGATTCCTACCGAAGCAATCAGGATGTCGGTCTAATAGAAATCTGTTTTTTATCGAAGCGTATCAGGATCTCAGTCTAACTCCACTGATTTCTATTGAAGTGAATTAGGAAGTCTATCTAATAAAATCTAATCAAAATCTACATATCTAAAAATGAACGAGCTACGTGACCGCGAGCGTGTGACGCCAAACGCCGCGAACGCGTGCTCATTTTCTAGTTCAAATCATTCTTGCGATTTCGAGTTTTGCTTTAGTGAATCATCTTGTGCAAATCTCCTGTGGTTTAATTTCCTTTAATAAATCTGGGGTTTTTGTGCTGTATGGCATAATTGAACAATTGAAAATTCCATTGTCAACCATCATTACCCTTAAGTACCAGCAGGGGACCTGAGCCTACCTGCTCACTAATAGACTCCTCTGGCAAATCCTCGTTGTCAACCATCGGAACGGTGAATCATCAGAAGGACAATCAACCTCCTCGTACTAAGCCAATAAACGCCTGGACCAGTGAATCCTCAAATAGTTACTCGCTCAGTTGAAAAGTGAACATAATATTTAAATTTCTTTAAAAACGTCGTCATTAAGGCTATGTGACGAGTGAGTCACGTGACCGGATTCCTACCTTACCGATACTTTTTTTATTTGTAAACTTATGTTCACACGAATAGCCACATCGAGTTGAAAATTTGGGATAATAAATAAGAAGCACTAAGAAATGCGGCTCTGGTCCTAAATATTTATAATTATGGTGAAAGTTTTTTTTCTTAATAATTTTTTTTGCTTTTTTCATCATTATTAAAATTTAGGACCAGAGCCGCACTTGTTAGTCCTTCTTGTTTATTATCCCAAATTTTCAACTCGATGTGGCTATTCGTGTGAACATAAGTTTACAAATAAAAGAAATGTCGGTAAGGTAGGAATCCCGTCACGTGACCCACTCGTCACCTGGCCTTAAGGTCTTCCTTTATTTCAAGGTGGAGATTTGTATGAAGAGTTTCCGCTACCTGAGAGTCTCCAGTACAACTAAAAATGTAAGAACAATTGTAACAAGTAAAATTAAACTAAATTGAGAAAACAATCCTTTTCGTGTTTAAAACCCAATCAGCTATCTCCCTTTAACTTTGTAATTTCCTATATTTAATAAACTCAAATATATATATACAATTGTATTCCGATTAATTTGTAGATTATTGTGTGGTTATCTCAACCTTCGGAAGTTATTCTCATCCCTGTTTCGAAGCCCTGGATTTCGTTCAAAAACCAGAAAGCCTTTTTAATTAATTATTTCTAACCAGGTAAGTTTGTTCCCTGCAGGACGTAACACTATTCTGAAAGGTCACCTTAAGGAGTGCTTCCGAAAATGGGAGGATCGCTGGAAGAAGGTTCTGGCTTCCAAAGGGAAGTACTTTGAAGGGGGTATCATAGCTATTTATCAGGATTAACTCTTGCTCGAGCAAGAGTTGATCCTGACAGCACAAGGTCGGATACTTTCCGGGCAAACAGTATATTAAATATCGTTTTCTCACTCCAAGAAGAAGTTGATTGAGAGGAATTTCCCAAATTCCTGGATAGGACCTGGAGGGACAGACTTGGCTGGGACCATCACAAGAATGAGGCATCCTATAATCTAATGTATATGGCCAGATTGGTGGATCGGAAAAGGGCGCTATTATTGAGGAGTCATAATCAAATCCGAATTCGGACATCATTAAAAATTGTCTGTTCCACCCGGTTCTTAGAAAAGGTGCTCGTGTTCCTGCAAGGTAAAAAATGGGCTTTTTAGTTAACCAGTTTTTAAAAACTGGTTTTGAACATCTTAAAGCCTAAATTTAAATACAATAAATTTAAAAATGTGTGATACCTCTTATATCTTTCATGCGAACTGCAGCATATTTGTTAATAATATTTGCAACTCCAACCATTTCATCGAACCAATCTTCTAAAGTCGCATTTTTTGACCACCACTCTTCAGGTCCTCTATGCCTGTAACAAAACATATTTTGTGGATAATCACAAAATTAATAAAGAAATTAAAAAGCAAAAAATTAAGAATGTTCTTATTTTAATTACTGACGACAGGGTGGTCAATGACCGGAAAATTACTTTTGCAATAAATATCGTTTCGCTCTTCGAAAAAAATGTATTTGGAATTGTGCTCAGCGTTAGCAACCATCTCTTTTAAAATAAATTAATAAGTAATGTTTTTTTCGTTAGGAATTCATTCTTTTAAAGTGAAAAGTCAGCTATTCTATTTTTGGTTCAGAATTAATTTTTTTGGTTTAAACTCTTACTACTTGTTCGAAAACTCAACTGTTTTGTTGAAAATTCATCTTTTTGGATAGAAAATTTGTTCTTTTGGATTGAAAATTTATCTGTTGTTAGAAAAATCATCTTTTTTCGTTAAAATTTAATCTTTTATGGTTGAAAGTAAATTTAAAAAAATTAAAAACTCTACTGTTATATTTTTAGTTCAGAATTAATCTCTTTAAGTTAAAAGTTTTACTAATTGATTGAAAATTGGTTAAAAATTAATCTCTTTTGATTCAAAATTCCACTATTTGATTGATAATTTAATTATTTCGTTGAAAATTCTTCTTTTTGATTGAAAGTTAATTTTTTGAATTGAAAACTCTACTGTCATATTTTGAAATGTTTTTAAAAATGTTTCATTATTTTCAAATTGTATATTGTAAATCAATTATCAAATAATAGTTATTCAAGGCATCTGTATTATCATCAGAGAACAACAAAAATTTTCAACGTTTTTTAGACTAAATGGAGCTATGAATTCAAAAATTATCTTAATTAATTTTTTTCTGAAAAAAGATCTTCTCTTTCGCTCCGCTGGGAATCGAACCTCAGAACTTCCGATTACCGGCCGGGTGTTTTCCCTTTAAACTACTAGAGCGAAATGAGAAGATCTTTTTTCAGAAAAAAATGAATTTCAATAATAATTATTATGAACGCTGAAAAGTTAATCGGAAAATATAATTTCCGACTGACAAAACTTACGTTACAGAATGTGTAGCAATTTCATGGCCAGCGTTCCACAGATATTGAAGGTCCCGATAATTCGTGTATTGATGGCTCACAAAGAAAGTAGCTCTCGCAGGACAACCGTTTGGATTTTGCCTTTCTTCAGTGAAAATCTCTAAAATGAAATCCACCATTAGAAGTAATTTATTATTCTTAGATCATGACTTTTTTCACTTTGAATACTTTTTAATCTCACTTGTATAAAGGTCGAAGTTTTCCGAGTTCACAGCATCATCGAATGTAATTATTATCATTTGAGGAACAAGATTTGCAGATAAATTACCCGGTATTGCGGTTCCATCTTTGGAACACCAACAATTTGGTAACAAACATTTCCGTGGATTGCAGCTTGTGGCAGCATTTTGATCGTTTCTTGCTTCTAAAAGTAGGTACAATAATTTATTATCCCTGCTGAAAGTAGAAAGATTGAAATAAATAGTAAGTGGGGGATAGGAAAAGGTATAACTATTCTATCTATCCTAATGGGTCACTTTAGATCCCTAAAACGCTATCTTTTCCTATCCCCAATCTCAATAATTTTCTATCTCTTTCTTTACATTTCGTGACTGAGAACCTTTATCTTTCTCTATCCCTCAGCCTATCTATTAGGAATTTCAATCTCTTTCTCTATCTTTCGTGACCGTGGTCCCTTATTTTTTTCTTAACTTCATTCTATCTCTTAAATATAAATTTAAATCTTTTTCTATCTTCCGCCAGCGCTCCCAATCCGGCTCTCCAACTGCATTGCGCTTGCGTTACATCCGCAGTCTCATTGGCCTAAAATGGCGCGCTTTTTTGAAACTATTACATGTGCGAATCAATTTTTTGTAATAAATCATTATTATGGAAACAATGACAAATAATTTCCAGATCACAAAATAGTCTTTCAGAGGGCGAGGTGAAATAATTATTTGATTTTACTTTTTACAAATAAATTATTCATTTGAAATTCAAAGAAAGGAATGCATCCCTTCACCAATGTAATTTCTAAATCATTAATGAATTTTTTTATACTTTATGATTATTACTTATTGTGAAAAATTTATTTGCATATTTAATCATTTCAAATAAGCGCTCGATCAACATCCAATGAGGCTGCTGGTGCGGCGCATGCGCAGTGAGGTTGGAGAGCCAAATTGGGAGCACTGTCTTCTGCGATTGAGTACACTTATCATTTTCTATCTATCTGCTTATTGGCCACAAAAATGATTTCACTTGTTGGTTACTTTCACCGTCAGTCACCTAGCGGCAAAACCTTCAAGTTGACGTGGATAGAAAAAGGATGGGATGGAAACGGGAGGATTGAAGAAGATTGACGTAAATTTAGATAAAGAGATAGAAAAAGATAGACGTGGGTAGAAAAGGATAGGATGAGATAGAGAAGAGGGTATTGAAAAAGATAGACGTGAATTTAGAATAACAAAGAGATAGAAAATGATAGGCATTGGTAGACACAGGATAGGATGAGATAAAGAAGATGAAATTGAAAAACATAGACGGGAATTCAGATTGTCACAGTGATAGAAATAGATAGACGATGGGATAGAAAAGAAGTTATTAAAAAAGATAAAAGTAAATTTAGAATAACAAAGAGATAGAAAAAGATAGGCATTGATAGACTCATGATAGGATGAGATCAAGAAGAGGAAATTGAAAAATATAGACAGGAATGCAGATTATCAGAGTGATAGAAAAAGATAGACGATGATACATGTAGAATACGATGAGTTATAGAAGATAAGATTGAAAAAGACAAACGTGAATTTTGAATGACAGAGATACAAAAATATTGATATGGATAGATAAAGGAAAGGATAAGATAGAGAAGAGGGCATAGAAAAAGGTAAAAGAAAAATTAGAATAACAAAGAGATGGAAAAAGATAGACGTTGATAGATCTAGTATGGGATGAGATAGAGAAGAGGAGATTTAAAATGATAGACGGGAATCAAGATTGAGAAACAGATAGAAAAATATTGACATGGATAGAAAAGGATAGGATGAGATAGAGAAGAGGGCCTTGAAGAAGATAAATGTAAATTTAGATTGACAAAGAAATATAAAAGATAGTCGTTTATAGGTGTAGTATAGGATGAGATAGAGAAGAGGAGATCGAAATAGATAGACGTGAATTTGGATTGACAGAGAGATAGAAAAATATTAACGTGGATAGAAAAGGATAGGATGAGATAGAGAAGAGGGTACTGGAATAGATAGACGTGCATTTAGAATAAAAAGAGATAGAGAAAGATAGGCATTGATAGGCACAGGGTAGGATGACATAAAGAGGAGGAAATTGAGAAATATAGACGGGAATTCAGATTATCCAAGTGATAAAAAAGATAGAAGATGGGATAGAGAAGATAAGATTGAAAAAGATAAACGTGAATTTCGATCGACACAGAGATACAAACATATTGATATGGATAGATAAAGGAAAGGATGATCAAGAGAAGAGGGCATAGAAAAAGATAAAAGTAAATTTAAAATAACAAAGAGATGGAAAAAGATAGACGTTGATAGCCCTGGCGAAAGCATCGGATAGGAATTCCTTCTGAATCAATCCGAATCATTCCGGAATCTGTATCCGAACCATTCCGAGTCAATTCGAACCAATCCGAAAGAAGTTCTACAATTCGTTTGACCTAAATTGTTCAGAAATTAATCCGACTCAATCCGAACTCCAAAACGAACCAATCCGAACCAATGTTTCGATCCAAATGACTCCGAATCAATCCGAACTCAGATTGATATACTCTGAATTTTCAATCTTAATGAATCCGAGTTCGGATTGAATTGCATGTTCGGATTCATACGGATTGAAAATTTAGTTCGGATTTATTCGGATTGGAAGTTGGGATTGAACCAAATTGATTCGGATTAATTTTTGACCGATTTGGATCGAACGTAATGTAGAAGTTTTTTCGGACTGGTTCGAATTTACTCGGATTGGTTTGGATACAGATTGCGCAATGATTCGGATTGATTCAGAAGGAATTCCTATCCGATACTTTCGCCAGGGAGATGTGGTAGAGGATGAGATAGAGAAGAGGAGATTTAAAAAGTTAGACGGGAATTTAGATTAACAGAGAAATATAAAAATATTGACGTGGATAGAAAAGGATAGGATGACATAAAAGAGTGGGTATTGAAAAAGATACACGTAAATTTAGTTTGACAAAGAGATAGGAAAAGATAGTCGTTGATGGATGTAGTATAGGATGAGATAGAGAAGAGGAGATGGAGAAAGATAGACGGGAATTGAGATTGACAGAGAAATGGAAAAATATTGAAGTGGATAGAAAAGGATAGGATGAGATGAAGAAGAGGGTATTAAAAAAGATAGACGTGAATTGAGAATAACAAATAGATAGAAAAAGATGGACACAGCATGGGATCCGATGAAGAAGAGGAAATTAAAAAATATGGACGATGATAGATGTAGCATAGAATGTGATAGAAAAAAGGAGATTGAAAAAGATAGACGAAATTCAGATTGCCATAGAGATAGAAAAAATATTGACGTGGATAGAAGAGTAGGATATTAGGATGAGATAGAGAAGAGGGTATTGAAAAAATGGACGTGAATTTAGAATAGCAAAGAGATAGAAAAAGTTTGACATTAATAGATAAAGGATAGGATGAGATAGAGAAGAGAATATTGAAAAATAAATTCAGATTGAAAAAGAAATAGAAAAAGATAGACGTTGATAGGCACAGGATAAGATGAGATAAAAGAGAGCAAATTGAAAAATGTAGACGATGGTAGACGTAGTATAGAATGAGGCTGAGAAGAGGAGATTGAAAAAGATAGACGGGAATTCTCATTTGCATAGAAATAGAAAAATACTGACGTGGATATAGAAGCATGGTATATTAGGATGAGATAGAGAAGAGGGTATTGAAGAAGATGGACGTAAATTTATTTCGACAGAGAGATAGAATGGGATACATTTTCTCTATCTCTTTTTATCATAAAGATTCAAAATTATTCAAAAAGATAGAATTTCTATCTTTTCAATTCCAGCAGAGATAATAATTCTGATATTATATATAGATAATAATCTAATAAACTCTGTCTTTAGGAGTTCGTAGCCCCAGGCAGAAACCCTTATAGTTTCGGTCGGGTTTCCGTCCGTCGTACTTTTTTTCTAGTAGTGGTAATGAGAACAGGGGAAGTAAGTGGAAATGAGGGGAGGGAAAGCAGGGAAAATAAAAAGAGGGACAGTGAGAGAAATTGAGAAGGGCAGTAAGGGGAATGAGGGGTGGGGAATTGGCATGAGGGAGAGTGAGGGGATATGAGAGTGGAGAAGTATGGAAAATGAGGGGATGAAAGTAGGTGAAGTTTGAGAAAATGGGGCAAGCGCTGATCCCCCATTTGCGGGGGGGGGCAGTGGATATATGAGAAATAAGAGGAGAGGAAGTATGGAAAACTAGGGGAGGGAAAGTATGGGAATTGAGGGGAGAGGAATTATGACTAATAAAGTTCGGGGACGTAGGGAAAGTAATGGAAAATGAGGAGAGGAGAAGTAGGAGAAATTAGGAGAGGGATAGTGAGAGGAAATTATGGAATTGAGAAATAGAGCCTGATAGGGAAGTATGAGTAGGGGAAGTGGGGGGGGGGGAGGGAGGAGAGGGAGTAGTAGAGGAATTTAGGGTAAACGTGGTGAGGATAAGTAAAGGAAGGGAAGGGAAATGGGAGAAATTATTGGACATGAGAGACGGTATTAACGAAGGGTAGTAAGGGAAGGGAAGGTAGATCTAGTAGGGTAGTGAGGGTGAGTAGGGGAGGGAAGGTGATGGATGGGGAAGGGAAGTAGGGAAAGAGGAGTGTTAGCTTAGGAAATAAATTAGGGGAAAAGGAGTGTTGATTAAGGAAGGGAAGTAGGGAAGGGAAATTTAAGTTAAGGAAGGGAAGTGAGCGAAGTTTAGAGTTGGGTCAGGAAGTGAGGCAAGGTGAAATAGTGGTGGAAGAAGTCCGGGAAGGGAGAGGAAGCGAAGGGTGAAGGGTGGGGAGGAGAAATTGGGGTGGAGAGGGGAAAGTATATTTTTTTATGAAAACTTCCTTACCACACCATCCTTCATCTGAACTGTCTTGACAGTCAACACTTCCATCACAGAAATAATGAGCTGGAAGGCAAGTTCCATCGCCGCAGGCTAATTCTTTTTCTCGACAGTCTCCATTTCGGAGAAGAGGCTTAGGAGGATTTTCCTCTGCAAGAGACTTTTTAAACTTCAAATATTGACGTCATCAATGTGAACGTTTCATTCAAGTAATTTTTATTATTTATAAAATATTTTTTAATGATACATTTATTTTTCAAATATACAGTGAACCCCGCAGAGCTTGGGGCACAGCGCCTTTCAGCAACGCTCCTGTTTTGTCACGGCGCGGTGTCAGCTCTCGGAATTCATAACTCGGGGGATCATATATCCGGGGTTCAGTGTAAATATAATTTGTCAGTTTCGGAGAAATCTGATTTTACTTACCTATCGCCACGTCACAGTTGTCGACATTTGCTTTAAAATCGCATATCTGTCTGGAGACGTCGAAGAGTAAACCTTCCGAGCATTTGAACTCAAATACGTCGTTATCTGGAACAAAAAAGTGAATCACGGAGCACTTTAGAAGATTTTTTTCAATTCGTGTTTGATATTGATCATTTAATAAAACATAGCTTTTTGAAAAATTGTTGAATGTTCAACAAAATACATGCATTTTTAATGCAGTAATTGAATAATAAAACAAAGAGATGAATTTTCAATTAAAACTATGAATCTTCACCTGAAATAGATGCATTTTCAGTTAAAAAATAAATTTTCAGCCAAAAAGCAATGATTTTTTTCAACAAAATAATTAAATTTTGAACCAAAAAAAGAAGAATTTTAAACGGAAATAATGAATCTTCATGAAAACATGAATTTTGAATAAAATGATTGAATTGTTAACAAAGTACAATAATTTTTAACCAAATGAGGAGAATTATCAACAGAAAATGTAATAGTTAACATTTCAACCATCACAGATTAAAACTTCAAATCAGAAAGAGTTGAAGTCAACTAAAAAAGACGAATTTTCAACAAAATAGTTGAATCCTGAACCAAAACAGATTAATTTTCGAAAATTATTCTCGTAACAGAGTTTTTCAATTTTCATCCAAGTAGATGAGTTATCAATTAAAAATATAAATTTACAACCAAAACTGGAATAGTTACATTCTCAGTAAAAAAAAATTAATCCTAAACCAGGAGAAAACGTATTTTCAACCAAGTAGTTGAATTTTTAACTAAAAAAAAAAAATAAATTTCCAACAAAAAATTCATTAGGTTAATTTTTCACCAATGAAATTAATTTTCTACCAAAATAATTTAATTTTCAACCAAAGAGGTGAATTTCCAACTAAAATGATGTATCTTCAACTGGAATGGTTCAATTTTCAGTCTGAAAAAAAATTTCACACAAAAAACAATGATTTTTCAACAAAATAGTTGAATTTTTAACTAAAATGAAGAATCTTGACCAGAAAAATAACTTTAACAAAAGTATGGAATTTTCTACTGGGTAGAATAATTTTTAACCATAATTTGAAACCATTAACAATTTAACCAAAGACATGAACTTTTAACTAAAATTATGCATCTCCAGTTAAAAAATAAATTTTTTACAAGCTAATTCGTAACTAATAGTTCAATTATTATTAAAAAAAATTAATTTTCACCAAAAAAAAACGAATTTTCACCAGCCAGTTGAATTTTTATCGAAAAACCTGGATTTTTGACCAAGAAAATTAATTTTCTACCGAAAAAGTCGAATTTTTCCCAAAATACATGAATTTTGAATTAAATAGTTGAATTTTCAACTGAGAAAGATTTTATAGTAATAAATGTAATAGTTTAATTATTAGTTCAAAAAATACATTTCCACAAAAAAAATGATTTTTCACCAAATAGTTGAATTTTTATCCAAAAACCTGGATTTTTAACCAAGAAGATTAATTTTCTACCAAAATAGACAAATTTTTCCCAAAATACATGAAATTTGATTTAGATAGTTGAATGTTCAACTAAAAAAGACACATTTATAATAATAAATGTATAGTTTAATTATTAGTTAGAAAAATAAATTTTCACCAAAAAAATTTTTTCACCAAATAGTTGAATTTTCATCCAAAAACCTGGATT
>CAKNXH010068727.1:583-16521 GCA_932178445.1 Andricus quercusramuli
AATTTTCAATAAAATACGTTCATTTTAAAGTAAATTGTTGAATTGTCAACCGAGAAAATTAATTTTCCATCCGAAAAAACGAATTTTTAACAAAATACATAAAATTTCAACTTAATAGTAGAATTTCCAACCGCGAAGAATAATTTCCTACTAGAAAAAAATAATTTTTAACAAAATACATAAATTTGCAAGTAAATAGTGGAATTTTTAACCGAGAAAATTAATTTTCTAACAGAAGAAAAAAGAATTTCCAACAAAATACATAAATTTTTAACTGAATGAGTAGAATTTTCATCCGAGAAGATTAATTTTCTACCAGAAAAAAATAATTTTCAACAAAATACATAAATTTGGAATAAATAGTAGAATTGTCAGAAAAATACATACATTTTTAACTAAATAGTAGAATTGTCAACAGAGAAGATTAATTTTCTGCCAGAGAAAAAGAATTTTCAATAAAATACGTTCATTTTAAAGTAAATTGTTGAATTGTCAACCGAGAAAATTAATTTTCCATAAGAAAAAACAAATTTTAAACAAAATACATAAATTTTCAACTAAATAGTAGAATTTTCAACCGAGAAGATTAATTTTTCTCCAGAAAAAAAAATTTTTCAATAAAATACGTTCATTTTAAAGTAAATTGTTGAATTGTCAACCAAGAAAATTAATTTTCTATAAGAAAAAACGAATTTTTAATCAAGAAGATTAATTTGCTACTAGAAGAAAAGAATTTTCAACAAAATACATAAATTTTTAACTAAATAGTGGAATTTTCAACCGAGAAAATTAATTTTCTACCAGAAGAAAAAAGAATTTTCAAAAAAATACATAAACTTTTAACAAAATAGTAGAAGTTTCAATAAAATATGTAGATTTTCAACTAAGTAGTAGAGTTTTCAACCGAGAAAATTAATTTTCTACCAGAAAAAGGGAATTTCCAACTAAATAGTAGAATTTTCAACCGAGAAGATTAATATTCTACCAGAAAAATAAGAATTTTCAACGAAATACATACATTTTAAACTAAATTGTTGAATTGTCAACTGAGAAAATGAATTTTCCAACAGCAAAATCTAGTTTGTAACAAAATACATAAATTTTTAACCAAATAGTAGAATTTTCAACAAAATACATACATTTTTAACTGAATAGTAGAATTTTCATCCGAGAAGATAAATTTTCTACCAGAAAAGAAGAATTTTCAACAAAATACATTTTTAACTAAATATTAGAATTTTTAACCGAGGGGACTAATTTTCTACCAGAAAAAAAGTATTTTCAACAAAATACATCAACTTTGAAGGAAATGGTAAAATTTTCAACAAAATGCGGATGGAAAGGATTTTTTTTTGCGAAAAATGTAACTATTTTGTTGAAAATTTGTTTCTTTTTTGGTTCAATTTTTTTTAAACTGAAAATGCAACTATTTTACCAGTTGAATATTCCATAATTTTAGTTAAAAATTCATCTCATTGTCTGAATATTCATTTTTTGACTAAAAATTTAATTATTCCATTTTTGATTGAAAAATGATCTTTTTTAGTTGAAAATTCGTATTTTTTGGTAGAAATTAATGTTCTTGGTTGAAAATTAACCTTTTTGGTCAAAAATTCAATTATTCTAGTTGAAAATTCATCATTTCAGTTAAAAATTAATCTTTCTGGTTTATAATTCAACTTAAAATTAATTTTTTTTAAACTAAAAATGTTACTATTCCATTTTCGGTTGAAAATTATTATTTTTTTAGTTCAAGATTAATGTTCTTGATTAAAAATTCATCTTTTTGGTCGAAAACTCAAGTGTTCCAGTTAAATATTCATTCTTCATTATTTTTAGTTGAAAACTCATCTTTTTGGTTCAAAATTGATCTACATACTCCAGTTGAATGTTCATAATTTTATTGGCAAATTCATCATTTTGGTTGAAAATTGAACTATTTTGTTGAAAATCCGTTTTTTGTTGTTGTTGAAAATTCATTTTTTCAAGTGAAAGTTTATCTATTCCATTTTTTTATTTTTTTTTTATTGTTTTGCTCTGTTGTGTTGAAGGATATTTAGAATGAACGTCATGAATTAAAATAAATGTTTGCGTTTTCCGGCAAATATGCATATGTTACTTTTAGTGACCGGGAAATTTAAAAAACTTGACCGGGAAAAACCGGGGATTTGAAATTGTCTGCCGAATCGCCACCCCGATTATTTTGCTACTATTTTTCAAAAGTATGCCACTATTGACACTATTTTTGATCTTTGAAGTGGTCCCAAGCCCTGTATTCGCCATTTTAGATGAAGAAATTAATTAGAACAAAATGTTGCTACAGATCCTGATGACCCGTACAAGTTAAATCAAGACACTAGGCCTCTAGGTTTGGTCGTTTGTCGAGGCACATCTGTAGTCTTGATTTGTCCAGTCGATGGAATGGAATCTATTCAAAATCCGTTCGTTCAACAGGAAGGATAATTAAGAACTTACCTAGGATTAAATTACGTGATTATAATTATTCTTTAAAGTAACGTTAAGAATAAGACTTTCATTTATATTTAATTCCTTTTTTTAATTACTTATTTAAAGTGATAAAAGTCTACAGGATTTAATTTACAATGATGTATACAAAGTTCTTGAAGATCGTGTACCATAAATAAAATGCCAGACGATTTTTCATAAGTATTTGTACATTTACTGTTTTATAATACAATAATATATATAAATTATTCTAGGTCTAAGTACTTTTCATAGTACAGTCTTAAATATAAAAGAGCTGGTTGGATTTTGAAAAAAAGGTTTCTTTCAACCAACTCTAGTCTTTTGGGCTTTCAGTAAAATTATAAGGCTCTGTAAGAGGTGTGGCTATTCAGTTCTATTTTATCATTTGAACTTGAAAGAAACTATCCTAATTTATTAGAATTCGGATAGTAGAAGTGATTCATGTGATTTTTAAATTAGCGTGTGCAATTTTATTGTAACGACTTTGAACTTTATCTTACGATAAAGACCACGTTGTGCAAAAAAGTTTTGGCTTTCAAATTTTCTTTTCAAAGAAGAGAATTCGCTATATGAAATCATTAAAAGATACATAATCATCTCTCCATTAAGTGAATCCACAATTCATTGATTTTGATCACGTTTAATTATTGAATGGTTAGGGCTAGTTTTAATGTCCTACCAGTATTTCAATCAGTATGTATTGCTGGTTACAATTTACTGGACAGGAAACAGTAAACGCAAATTGAACGAATTTCTCTATGATGATCAATGTCATTGAGATAAGTTTGAGATGCAACTAAATGCAATTACTAGAAATTCATTTAATTTTCAGTAAATTCAACATCTTTTTATGAAAATGAGCCAAATGTGTTGATAATTAAACTCAGAATATTTAAAACACTAGTTATTAAGTTATTAAGAATTATGCCCTGGCATAGCCGATTAAATCTCAAATTTTTCTAGTCATGTTCTGTTCCATCATTTACGACTACACGCGTGTAAAAATCATGTTTTGAAAAAGTTTTGGTAAGACTTCGACTAGAAATATTTGGAATATCGGATCATTTTTTTCCATTGTTCAGCAGACATGTCATGACATGTCCAAGAAACCCTGTGTTCATCTTCACGGTATGTGAAAAGATTTCTATTCTGATTGGTCGCTAACATCTCCGTTGATAATACAGATTCCCAGAAAAATTGACATGCATTAAAACAGAATCTTGCAAAATAATGCGTGTTTCAAAACAAGGATTCTTCTCCGATCTCTCTAGTAGCTTAGTGATAGAGCACCTGACCGGCAATCAGTTGACCTGCCATAAATAGCCACACCTCACACACTACATTCTGTGATTTCAATACTATTTTAGTCCAAACTCGTTTCTTAACCACGGATATTCTGTTGGACAATCGAAGCATGTATGAAGGTACCTGTAGGATTTTAAAACTCTGCTAGGTAAATTACAAGCGCTCGGTAAATCACAAGCGATTTCATATGGCTCGAACTGCTTGTTGCAAAGCCAAGGTTGGAATTTATTCAATTCGTTTACTGAAGTTGGGGTTCGAATCCATTCGAGCGCTTGATGGCTCGTCACAAAATAGACATCTGATAATCGAAGAACTTCGTCCATGAATTTCTGTGAAAAATGAGAGTGAATTTAGTTTTTTATCGGAAATTTGTTTAATTATCAGTAAAAGAATCTAATGCTAGTTGAAAATAACTTACGGTAAATGCATAATTATAGGCATTATTTTGGAGCCAAGCTGAATGCAAGTGAAGTCCGAGTGGTGCTCGATTGCTTAAATAGTGCCTTTTAAAATTATCTGTCAACATTTTGTACACTTCTTCGCCGGATAGATTCGCTGGACAAGTCTCCACAGTTGGACAAGTGTAATCCTAAAATATCAGCAATATAATGAATATACCTTTATGCATACGAGGTCTGTCCGGAAAGTATCCGGCCTTGTGCTCTAACTTCGTACCTAGTTGTGCTATTGTCAAGAACAAGTATTTAACATTTAGGGGGGGACCTCTGTGAGGCCCCCTACTGAGTGACATGGACCTGCACATTTTTATTTGACTAGTGTGCTCAGTTGCGTAAACGTCTAACCGAGTACGCGTCGCATTTCAGGATGACGGAACTAAAACCGAATGCGATAAAGTAGCTCTTAGCTATTGTCACGTCCTGTGACGTATTATAACTATATTATTTATACTTATATTATTAATAATCGCTATATTTATACTTATTTATATCATTAATTATGATAGAAAAGGATTATGTACTTATAAAAACGCACAAACTCGTGCATATACATTTTTATCCGTCATGATAAAATCAATAGTCTGAACTCCGCAGTACCAACCACGCAGTTTGGAAATCTTGACTTTTCTATATACCGTTAAAATATAGTTACTTCTTGTCTACAAATCTCCGGAAGCAGCTCATAAAAATCAGCCACGAACAATTAAAGAGGATGGTACAATGACCAGTTCCTTGGACTCAAGGTATAACACGCCTTCAGGTCTAAACACCTAGATATAAATTGATTACGATTGTTACGTTCCCTCATCGTCAAGTTTTTGGTTCTGATCGCAATAGAATCCAACATATATAAACCCAGAATCAGAACTAGAACATCAGTCTATCTCCAAATTTTAAATTGGGCGAAAGCTCTGCTCAAAAGTACATCGGAAAGTCAGTCGATCTACAGTAATCAAATCGGGCGGAAGCTCTCCTTAAAACTCAAGTCCATCTACAAACTTCAAATCGGGCGGAAGCTCTGCCGTCGAGCACATTCTCAAGTCAATATTAAAATACCAGATAGACTCCGGTTATTTGGAAACCATTTCCAAGTAGTCGAAATACAAATTGAAAAATAAAAGTAAAATCAGTGTTGTGCTTCGGGAATTTCAATCGAACGGTTACGGCGTAACACCTTTGTCATGTGAACTAATTCACGTTATGTATGAATCTTTACGTGGTAAGTTATAACTTCGAAATCTACTGGGGGGTAGAAGGGAGG
Organism: Andricus quercusramuli; assembly: GCA_932178445.1. Classification (NCBI taxonomy): domain Eukaryota; kingdom Metazoa; phylum Arthropoda; class Insecta; order Hymenoptera; family Cynipidae; genus Andricus; species Andricus quercusramuli. The sequence continues at coordinate 6,095 of CAKNXH010068727.1, forward strand.
GGCGTGAATAGAGGAAGGGAATGAGTCTGTACTTGCGTGCGATCGGCGTTGGCTTGCCAGTCAGTCGTGCTCCATCAATCTATCCATCACGGTATGTGCGGAGCTCATTCGCGTCCGCTCGCCTATCAGGAAACTATCTACAACGTTCCACTGATTCCTACCGAAGCAATCAGGATGTCGGTCTAATAGAAATCTGTTTTTTATCGAAGCGTATCAGGATCTCAGTCTAACTCCACTGATTTCTATTGAAGTGAATTAGGAAGTCTATCTAATAAAATCTAATCAAAATCTACATATCTAAAAATGAACGAGCTACGTGACCGCGAGCGTGTGACGCCAAACGCCGCGAACGCGTGCTCATTTTCTAGTTCAAATCATTCTTGCGATTTCGAGTTTTGCTTTAGTGAATCATCTTGTGCAAATCTCCTGTGGTTTAATTTCCTTTAATAAATCTGGGGTTTTTGTGCTGTATGGCATAATTGAACAATTGAAAATTCCATTGTCAACCATCATTACCCTTAAGTACCAGCAGGGGACCTGAGCCTACCTGCTCACTAATAGACTCCTCTGGCAAATCCTCGTTGTCAACCATCGGAACGGTGAATCATCAGAAGGACAATCAACCTCCTCGTACTAAGCCAATAAACGCCTGGACCAGTGAATACTCCAATAGTTACTCGCCCAGTTGAAAAGTGAACATAATATTTAAATTTCTTTAAAAACGTCGTCATTAAGGCTATGTGACGAGTGAGTCACGTGACCGGATTCCTACCTTACCGATACTTTTTTTATTTGTAAACTTATGTTCACACGAATAGCCACATCGAGTTGAAAATTTGGGATAATAAATAAGAAGCACTAAGAAATGCGGCTCTGGTCCTTAATTTTTATAATTATGGTGAAAGTTTTTTTTCTTAATAATTTTTTTTGCTTTTTTCATCATTATTAAAATTTAGGACCAGAGCCGCACTTGTTAGTCCTTCTTGTTTATTATCCCAAATTTTCAACTCGATGTGGCTATTCGTGTGAACATAAGTTTACAAATAAAAGAAATGTCGGTAAGGTAGGAATCCCGTCACGTGACCCACTCGTCACCTGGCCTTAAGGTCTTCCTTTATTTCAAGGTGGAGATTTGTATGAAGAGTTTCCGCTACCTGAGAGTCTCCAGTACAACTAAAAATGTAAGAACAATTGTAACAAGTAAAATTAAACTAAATTGAGAAAACAATCCTTTTCGTGTTTAAAACCCAATCAGCTATCTCCCTTTAACTTTGTAATTTCCTATATTTAATAAACTCAAATATATATACAATTGTATTCCGATTAATTTGTAGATTATTGTGTGGTTATCTCAACCTTCGGAAGTTATTCTCATCCCTGTTTCGAAGCCCTGGATTTCGTTCAAAAACCAGAAAGCCCTTTTAATTAATTATTTCTAACCAGGTAAGTTTGTTCCCTGCAGGACGTAACACTATTCTGAAAGGTCACCTTAAGGAGTGCTTCCGAAAATGGGAGGATCGCTGGAAGAAGGTTCTGGCTTCTAAAGGGAAGTACTTTGAAGGGGGTATCATCGCTATTTATCAGGATTAACTCTTGCTCGAGCAAGAGTTGATCCTGACAGCACAAGGTCGGATACTTTCCGGGCAAACAGTATATTAAATATCGTTTTCTCACTCCAAGAAGAAGTTGATTGAGAGGAATTTCCCAAATTCCTGGATAGGACCTGGAGGGACAGACTTGGCTGGGACCATCACAAGAATGAGGCATCCTATAATCTAATGTATATGGCCAGATTGGTGGATCGGAAAAGGGCGCTATTATTGAGGAGTCATAATCAAATCCGAATTCGGACATCATTAAAAATTGTCTGTTCCACCCGGTTCTTAGAAAAGGTGCTCGTGTTCCTGCAAGGTAAAAAATGGGCTTTTTAGTTAACCAGTTTTTAAAAACTGGTTTTGAACATCTTAAAGCCTAAATTTAAATACAATAAATTTAAAAATGTGTGATACCTCTTATATCTTTCATGCGAACTGCAGCATATTTGTTAATAATATTTGCAACTCCAACCATTTCATCGAACCAATCTTCTAAAGTCGCATTTTTTGACCACCACTCTTCAGGTCCTCTATGCCTGTAACAAAACATATTTTGTGGATAATCACAAAATTAATAAAGAAATTAAAAAGCAAAAAATTAAGAATGTTCTTATTTTAATTACTGACGACAGGGTGGTCAATGACCGGAAAATTACTTTTGCAATAAATATCGTTTCGCTCTTCGAAAAAAATGTATTTGGAATTGTGCTCAGCGTTAGCAACCATCTCTTTTAAAATAAATTAATAAGTAATGTTTTTTTCGTTAGAAATTCATTCTTTTAAAGTGAAAAGTCAGCTATTCTATTTTTGGTTCAGAATTAATTTTTTTGGTTTAAACTCTTACTACTTGTTCGAAAACTCAACTGTTTTGTTGAAAATTCATCTTTTTGGATAGAAAATTTGTTCTTTTGGATTGAAAATTTATCTGTTGTTAGAAAAATCATCTTTTTTCGTTAAAATTTAATCTTTTATGGTTGAAAGTAAATTTAAAAAAATTAAAAACTCTACTGTTATATTTTTAGTTCAGAATTAATCTCTTTAAGTTAAAAGTTTTACTAATTGATTGAAAATTGGTTAAAAATTAATCTCTTTTGATTCAAAATTCCACTATTTGATTGATAATTTAATTATTTCGTTGAAAATTCTTCTTTTTGATTGAAAGTTAATTTTTTGAATTGAAAACTCTACTGTCATATTTTGAAATGTTTTTAAAAATGTTTCATTATTTTCAAATTGTATATTGTAAATCAATTATCAAATAATAGTTATTCAAGGCATCTGTATTATCATCAGAGAACAACAAAAATTTTCAACGTTTTTTAGACTAAATGGAGCTATGAATTCAAAAATTATCTTAATTAATTTTTTTCTGAAAAAAGATCTTCTCTTTCGCTCCGCTGGGAATCGAACCTCAGAACTTCCGATTACCGGCCGGGTGTTTTCCCTTTAAACTACTAGAGCGAAATGAGAAGATCTTTTTTCAGAAAAAAATGAATTTCAATAATAATTATTATGAACGCTGAAAAGTTAATCGGAAAATATAATTTCCGACTGACAAAACTTACGTTACAGAATGTGTAGCAATTTCATGGCCAGCGTTCCACAGATATTGAAGGTCCCGATAATTCGTGTATTGATGGCTCACAAAGAAAGTAGCTCTCGCAGGACAACCGTTTGGATTTTGCCTTTCTTCAGTGAAAATCTCTAAAATGAAATCCACCATTAGAAGTAATTTATTATTCTTAGATCATGACTTTTTTCACTTTGAATACTTTTTAATCTCACTTGTATAAAGGTCGAAGTTTTCCGAGTTCACAGCATCATCGAATGTAATTATTATCATTTGAGGAACAAGATTTGCAGATAAATTACCCGGTATTGCGGTTCCATCTTTGGAACACCAACAATTTGGTAACAAACATTTCCGTGGATTGCAGCTTGTGGCAGCATTTTGATCGTTTCTTGCTTCTAAAAGTAGGTACAATAATTTATTATCCCTGCTGAAAGTAGAAAGATTGAAATAAATAGTAAGTGGGGGATAGGAAAAGGTATAACTATTCTATCTATCCTAATGGGTCACTTTAGATCCCTAAAACGCTATCTTTTCCTATCCCCAATCTCAATAATTTTCTATCTCTTTCTTTACATTTCGTGACTGAGAACCTTTATCTTTCTCTATCCCTCAGCCTATCTATTAGGAATTTCAATCTCTTTCTCTATCTTTCGTGACCGTGGTACCTTATTTTTTTCTTAACTTCATTCTATCTCCTAAATATAAATTTAAATCTTTTTCTATCTTCCGCCAGCGCTCCCAATCCGGCTCTCCAACTGCATTGCGCTTGCGTTACATCCGCAGTCTCATTGGCCTAAAATGGCGCGCTTTTTTGAAACTATTACATGTGCGAATCAATTTTTTGTAATAAATCATCATTATGGAAACAATGACAAATAATTTCCAGATCACAAAATAGTCTTTCAGAGGGCGAGGTGAAATAATTATTTGATTTTACTTTTTACAAATAAATTATTCATTTGAAATTCAAAGAAAGGAATGCATCCCTTCACCAATGTAATTTCTAAATCATTAATGAATTTTTTTATACTTTATGATTATTACTTATTGTGAAAAATTTATTTGCATATTTAATCATTTCAAATAAGCGCTCGATCAACATCCAATGAGGCTGCTGGTGCGGCGCATGCGCAGTGAGGTTGGAGAGCAAAATTGGGAGCACTGTTTTCCGCGATTGAGTACTCTTCTCATTTTCTATCTATCTACTTATTGGCCACAAAAATGATTTCATTTGTTGGTTACTTTCACCGTCAGTCACCTAGCGGCAAAACCTTCAAGTTGACGTGGATCGAAAAAGGATGGGATGGGATAGAAAAGGGAGGATTGAAAAAGATTGACGTAAATTTAGATAAAGAGATAGAAAAAGATAGACGTGGGTAGAAAAGGATAGAATGAGATAGAGAAAAGGGTATTGAAAAAGATAGACGTGAATTTAGAATAACAAAGAGATAATAGAAAAAGATAGGCATTGGTAGACACAGGATAGGATGAGATAAAGAAGATGAAATTGAAAAACAAAGACGGGAATTCAGATTGTCAAAGTGATAGAAATAGATAGACGATGGGATAGAGAAGAAGGTATTAAAAAAGATAAAAGTAAATTTAGAATAACAAGGAGATAGAAAAAGGTAGGCATTGATAGACTCATGATAGGATGAGATAAAGAAGAGGAAATTGAAAAATATAGACAGGAATGCAGATTATCAGAGTGATAGAAAAAGATAGACGATGATACATGTAGAATACGATGAGTTATAGAAGATAAGATTGAAAAAGACAAACGTGAATTTCGAATGACAGAGATACAAAAATATTGATATGGATAGATAAAGGAAAGGATAAGATAGAGTAGAGGGCATAGAAAAAGATGAAAGAAAAATTAGAATAACAAAGAGATGGAAAAAGATAGACGTTGATAGATCTAGTATGGGATGAGATAGAGAAGAGGAGATTTAAAATGATAGACGGGAATCCAGATTGAGATACAGATAGAAAAATATTGACATGGATAGAAAAGGATAGGATGAGATAGAGAAGAGGGCCTTGAAGAAGATAAATGTAAATTTAGATTGACAAAGAAATATAAAAGATAGTCGTTTATAGGTGTAGTATAGGATGAGATAGAGAAGAGGAGATCGAAATAGATAGACGTGAATTTGGATTGACAGAGAGATAGAAAAATATTAACGCGGATAGAAAAGGATAGGATGAGATAGAGAAGAGGGTACTGGAATAGATAGACGTGCATTTAGAATAAAAAGAGATAGAGAAAGATAGGCATTGATAGGAACAGGGTAGGATGACATAAAGAGGAGGAAATTGAGAAATATAGACGGGAATTCAGATTATCCAAGTGATAAAAAAGATAGAAGATGGGATAGAGAAGATAAGATTGAAAAAGATAAACGTGAATTTCGATCGACACAGAGATACAAACATATTGATATGGATAGATAAAGGAAAGGATAATCAAGAGAAGAGGGCATAGAAAAAGATAAAAGTAAATTTAAAATAACAAAGAGATGGAAAAAGATAGACGTTGATAGCCCTGGCGAAAGCATCGGATAGGAATTCCTTCTGAATCAATCCGAATCATTCCGGAATCTGTATCCGAACCATTCCGAGTCAGTTCGAACCAATCCGAAAGAAGTTCTACAATTCGTTTGACCTAAATTGTTCAGAAATTAATCCGACTCAATCCGAACTCCAAAACGAACCAATCCGAACCAATGTTTCGATCCAAATGACTTCGAATCAATCCGAACTCAGATTGATACACACTGAATTTTCAATCCTAATGAATCCGAATGAATCCGAGTTCGGATCGAATTGCATCATTCAGATTGAAAATCGTTTTAGGTCAATCCGAGTTCGGATTCATACGGATTGAAAATTTGGTTCTGATTTATTCGGATTGGAAGTTGGGATTGAACCGAATTGATTCGGATTATTTTTTGACTGATTTGGATCGAACGAAATGTAGAAGTTTTTTCGGACTGGTTCGAATTTACTCGGATCGGTTCGGATACAGATTCCGCAATGATTCCGATGACTTCGGATTGGTTCGGAAGGAATTCCTATCCGTTACTTTTGCCAGGGAGATGTGGTATAGGATGAGATAGAGAAGAGGAGATTTAAAAAGTTAGACGGGAATTTAGATTAACAGAGAAATATAAAAATATTGACGTGGATAGAAAAGGATAGGATGACATAAAAGAGTGGGTATTGAAAAAGATACACGTAAATTTAGTTTGACAAAGAGATAGGAAAAGATAGTCGTTGATGGATGTAGTATAGGATGAGATAGAGAAGAGGAGATGGAGAAAGATAGACGGGAATTGAGATTGACAGAGAAATGGAAAAATATTGAAGTGGATAGAAAAGGATAGGATGAGATGAAGAAGAGGGTATTAAAAAAGATAGACGTGAATTGAGAATAACAAATAGATAGAAAAAGATGGACACAGCATGGGATCCGATGAAGAAGAGGAAATTAAAAAATATGGACGATGATAGATGTAGCATAGAATGTGATAGAAAAAAGGAGATTGAAAAAGATAGACGAAATTCAGATTGCCATAGAGATAGAAAAAATATTGACGTGGATAGAAGAGTAGGATATTAGGATGAGATAGAGAAGAGGGTATTGAAAAAATGGACGTGAATTTAGAATAGCAAAGAGATAGAAAAAGTTTGACATTAATAGATAAAGGATAGGATGAGATAGAGAAGAGAATATTGAAAAATAAATTCAGATTGAAAAAGAAATAGAAAAAGATAGACGTTGATAGGCACAGGATAAGATGAGATAAAAGAGAGCAAATTGAAAAATGTAGACGATGGTAGACGTAGTATAGAATGAGGCTGAGAAGAGGAGATTGAAAAAGATAGACGGGAATTCTCATTTGCATAGAAATAGAAAAATACTGACGTGGATATAGAAGCATGGTATATTAGGATGAGATAGAGAAGAGGGTATTGAAGAAGATGGACGTAAATTTATTTCGACAGAGAGATAGAATGGGATACATTTTCTCTATCTCTTTTTATCATAAAGATTCAAAATTATTCAAAAAGATAGAATTTCTATCTTTTCAATTCCAGCAGAGATAATAATTCTGATATTATATATAGATAATAATCTAATAAACTCTGTCTTTAGGAGTTCGTAGCCCCAGGCAGAAACCCTTATAGTTTCGGTCGGGTTTCCGTCCGTCGTACTTTTTTTCTAGTAGTGGTAATGAGAACAGGGGAAGTAAGTGGAAATGAGGGGAGGGAAAGCAGGGAAAATAAAAAGAGGGACAGTGAGAGAAATTGAGAAGGGCAGTAAGGGGAATGAGGGGTGGGGAATTGGCATGAGGGAGAGTGAGGGGATATGAGAGTGGAGAAGTATGGAAAATGAGGGGATGAAAGTAGGTGAAGTTTGAGAAAATGGGGCAAGCGCTGATCCCCCATTTGCGGGGGGGGGCAGTGGATATATGAGAAATAAGAGGAGAGGAAGTATGGAAAACTAGGGGAGGGAAAGTATGGGAATTGAGGGGAGAGGAATTATGACTAATAAAGTTCGGGGACGTAGGGAAAGTAATGGAAAATGAGGAGAGGAGAAGTAGGAGAAATTAGGAGAGGGATAGTGAGAGGAAATTATGGAATTGAGAAATAGAGCCTGATAGGGAAGTATGAGTAGGGGAAGTGGGGGGGGGGGAGGGAGGAGAGGGAGTAGTAGAGGAATTTAGGGTAAACGTGGTGAGGATAAGTAAAGGAAGGGAAGGGAAATGGGAGAAATTATTGGACATGAGAGACGGTATTAACGAAGGGTAGTAAGGGAAGGGAAGGTAGATCTAGTAGGGTAGTGAGGGTGAGTAGGGGAGGGAAGGTGATGGATGGGGAAGGGAAGTAGGGAAAGAGGAGTGTTAGCTTAGGAAATAAATTAGGGGAAAAGGAGTGTTGATTAAGGAAGGGAAGTAGGGAAGGGAAATTTAAGTTAAGGAAGGGAAGTGAGCGAAGTTTAGAGTTGGGTCAGGAAGTGAGGCAAGGTGAAATAGTGGAGGAAGAAGTCCGGGAAGGGAGAGGAAGCGAAGGGTGAAGGGTGGGGAGGAGAAATTGGGGTGGAGAGGGGAAAGTATATTTTTTTATGAAAACTTCCTTACCACACCATCCTTCATCTGAACTGTCTTGACAGTCAACACTTCCATCACAGAAATAATGAGCTGGAAGGCAAGTTCCATCGCCGCAGGCTAATTCTTTTTCTCGACAGTCTCCATTTCGGAGAAGAGGCTTAGGAGGATTTTCCTCTGCAAGAGACTTTTTAAACTTCAAATATTGACGTCATCAATGTGAACGTTTCATTCAAGTAATTTTTATTATTTATAAAATATTTTTTAATGATACATTTATTTTTCAAATATACAGTGAACCCCGCAGAGCTTGGGGCACAGCGCCTTTCAGCAACGCTCCTGTTTTGTCACGGCGCGGTGTCAGCTCTCGGAATTCATAACTCGGGGGATCATATATCCGGGGTTCAGTGTAAATATAATTTGTCAGTTTCGGAGAAATCTGATTTTACTTACCTATCGCCACGTCACAGTTGTCGACATTTGCTTTAAAATCGCATATCTGTCTGGAGACGTCGAAGAGTAAACCTTCCGAGCATTTGAACTCAAATACGTCGTTATCTGGAACAAAAAAGTGAATCACGGAGCACTTTAGAAGATTTTTTTCAATTCGTGTTTGATATTGATCATTTAATAAAACATAGCTTTTTGAAAAATTGTTGAATGTTCAACAAAATACATGCATTTTTAATGCAGTAATTGAATAATAAAACAAAGAGATGAATTTTCAATTAAAACTATGAATCTTCACCTGAAATAGATGCATTTTCAGTTAAAAAATAAATTTTCAGCCAAAAAGCAATGATTTTTTTCAACAAAATAATTAAATTTTGAACCAAAAAAAGAAGAATTTTAAACGGAAATAAAGAATCTTCATGAAAACATGAATTTTGAATAAAATGATTGAATTGTTAACAAAGTACAATAATTTTTAACCAAATGAGGAGAATTATCAACAGAAAATGTAATAGTTAACATTTCAACCATCACAGATTAAAACTTCAAATCAGAAAGAGTTGAAGTCAACTAAAAAAGACGAATTTTCAACAAAATAGTTGAATCCTGAACCAAAACAGATTAATTTTCGAAAATTATTCTCGTAACAGAGTTTTTCAATTTTCATCCAAGTAGATGAGTTATCAATTAAAAATATAAATTTACAACCAAAACTGGAATAGTTACATTCTCAGTAAAAAAAAATTAATCCTAAACCAGGAGAAAACGTATTTTCAACCAAGTAGTTGAATTTTTAACTAAAAAAAAAAAATAAATTTCCAACAAAAAATTCATTAGGTTAATTTTTCACCAATGAAATTAATTTTCTACCAAAATAATTTAATTTTCAACCAAAGAGGTGAATTTCCAACTAAAATGATGTATCTTCAACTGGAATGGTTCAATTTTCAGTCTGAAAAAAAATTTCACACAAAAAACAATGATTTTTCAACAAAATAGTTGAATTTTTAACTAAAATGAAGAATCTTGACCAGAAAAATAACTTTAACAAAAGTATGGAATTTTCTACTGGGTAGAATAATTTTTAACCATAATTTGAAACCATTAACAATTTAACCAAAGACATGAACTTTTAACTAAAATTATGCATCTCCAGTTAAAAAATAAATTTTTTACAAGCTAATTCGTAACTAATAGTTCAATTATTATTAAAAAAAATTAATTTTCACCAAAAAAAAACGAATTTTCACCAGCCAGTTGAATTTTTATCGAAAAACCTGGATTTTTGACCAAGAAAATTAATTTTCTACCGAAAAAGTCGAATTTTTCCCAAAATACATGAATTTTGAATTAAATAGTTGAATTTTCAACTGAGAAAGATTTTATAGTAATAAATGTAATAGTTTAATTATTAGTTCAAAAAATACATTTCCACAAAAAAAATGATTTTTCACCAAATAGTTGAATTTTTATCCAAAAACCTGGATTTTTAACCAAGAAGATTAATTTTCTACCAAAATAGACAAATTTTTCCCAAAATACATGAAATTTGATTTAGATAGTTGAATGTTCAACTAAAAAAGACACATTTATAATAATAAATGTATAGTTTAATTATTAGTTAGAAAAATAAATTTTCACCAATAAAATTTTTTCACCAAATAGTTGAATTTTCATCCAAAAACCTGGATT
>CAKNXH010068730.1:0-11288 GCA_932178445.1 Andricus quercusramuli
TCCAACTCCAAAGTATTTTTAAAAAGTTCCTGGATCCCCGTTTCCAGTTTCAAAGTATTTTAATAGTACCAAAGTAATTAGAAAAGCGATGGGGAAAGGAAAAGGTGGACAAAAACAGCAAGATTTAGATAAGGAAACAAGGGAAGGAATGTGTTGGGAAAAGGAGAATCAAAAGTACAGAATTCGTGAGTGGGTAGATAAAACATAGGATGTATGAGTAGTATATGGGTATTTGTCAAATTGTAGGCAAATTTCAGCACCTACAGTGGCAATCATATTATTATTAGGAATTAAATATTTCATAACGGAAATTTATCTTATCACATGTATAAATTTTTAATCCAAAAGGGGCAGTTATGAAAAAAAAAAAAAAAATTGATTAGCATTTCGAACTCGAAAGTTCATTGCCTCACTACCCGATTCGGGTAGTGTTTCTAGGTGGATAAATACTACCAGTGTGGGTCCACCACACCCACGACGGGTCAACAACACGCAGTATTCCCCGAACGGTCACCCATCCGAGTACTAACCGCGCCCAACACTGCTTAACTTCAGTGATCTAACGGGAACTGGTGTTTTCAGCGTGGTATCGCCGTTGACGTCCTTAACGCTGTTCTATTGTACCGTACGGTAATGATGCGAGAAAAATGTTCAAGTTAAACTTTTTTTTATGTTTTTAAAAAAATAAAAAATTTAAATTATGAAAAGTCACCTACTAATGAAAGAAAACACCGCCAAGCAAGTAACGGAATGGTTTTTATCATTTTTTTTCACCCCGAAAATGGTTTTCAACGCACCTACGGGAATGACGTTTTTTTTGTCAAGATGCACATTCAAGTTTTAATATCGGATTCACAAAAAAGAGAGTTAATATTTTAAGCTCAATTTTATAAAATCTTGTATTAAACGATACGCCTAATGTTTTTATATTTATTACTTAACTGTAATTACAATATTTTACTAGAAAAAAATACGTACGGTAATGACGTCTGAAATGGCGAAAATTGAGGGACAGACTTCAAGGCTTTTACAATATTATTCATTTGACTTAAAAAATGTGTATACATTAAACTTATGTTCATGTGAAGTTTACAAACTTGATACGTTAAGCGTTTTTCAGGTCACTGTCTAAAAAAAAGGAGAAAAGCAGTTTATCCTTGTGCAAAGTGAGGTTGGGACACCGTACGGTAATGACTTTTCGGGTGTTCTTATACTAAATTAAAGTAAATAGGAATAGAAATGAAAAAAAAGAACTGACTATTTTGTAGAGGATGATAATAAGTGTTTGTTAAAATTTAAAAAAAATCAGCACGAATTTCTAAGTTAATGTTAATATTACTGGTACTTCAAGTTTGCCTTCAATTTGACAATTACCCATATAGGAGAGGAAGATAACGAAATTTGGCAAGAAAACGTGGTATTTTAGGGTGGGATGAATTGGGTGAGGAGTGAATCAAAGAATTGGAAGGGGCCTAGAGGAACGAATGATGGAGAATGATTTTGAAACGAAGAACTTTCTTTTGATTGCAGTGAGTAGTGTGCTGGGAGGTGGAAGTGGGTACGGAAGCACAGGATCTTATGGAGTGACCGACAGCTATAAATACCGGAAGCAAGGAAGCTTTGAGCAAACGAACAAGAGCCTTGATGATCAACTGAAGGAACTCGATTCTCAACTCCTCAGCAAGGTAGGCAGAATCTCCACAGTGTAGTGCTCTGTATTATCGTGTCGATCTTCACCTCTTCCCAGCCTACCGAAGTTGGCATCGAAAATCACTTTATTTTCAAATTTTCATTTGAACTAGTAAATCTTTTCTTTACCTTAAACTCGGATAAGTATATCAGTATAATTTAAAAATAAGCCAGTACTTTTATCTCTTCGTGCCACGTGTAATTGTAGCCGAAGCAGGTCACGAAAAAATTACAGAACACACACTACAAGGTATTCATGTGTTTGTATTGTGTTTGAAGAATTAGCGTTGACATCCATTCGAGAGCAGATAGAGCCCTTTCTATTTTTACAAGTCTCAAGTTTTCGGCTTTTCTACCTGCTCTCGAACTTCCCAAAACGTATTATGATATTTTCAAATGAATCGCAATATCATAATACTTGTGTGGCAGTTTTTCTTGATTAAATCCTAAAGTAATTCAAGATTGATATAGAGTTTGAGTTCAGTTTTCCCTTTTTCAAAAGTCACTTTAAAAAAAAAAAGCGTCAAATGTTACCGACTTTAGTAATATAATTCGTGCAGTTTCATAATCATTAAGCGACTGATTCATGTTATGTTGATGGTTTGACAAAATATAACCAGTAACGGAGTTGATATAACGAATTTGATTTGACGTTGTTAACATCATTTTTGCCGAGTGATCCAACTAATTTCCGTCCTTAAAAAGGTGGTCCAGAAACATCTCTGATTTTTTAAACAAAAGATTTTTTGCCTTAAAATCCTAGAATGCTTTAACAGTACTTGATCAAAAATGTTTTTTCTTCTTAATAATGTAGAAAAATTGCAGTAGAAACGACAGAAACAATTTTTGAAGATGGCAAAAGAGTTTAAGAGATTTCAATTAATTAGTTCATCAAATTAAGCAGGGTCGAAAATGTTTCAAATTTCGATTACATACTTTTTTTTTAGGCCAAACTCACCGATTCTTTTAAAAGAATTTTTTTAAAAAAATAGGGAATTTAATTCTTTTACATTAAATTAATATGGTAATATATTTAGTATAATTTAAAATGCTTTATATTCCTAATATTTCACGAAAAAATATTGCATTTTCTACCAAAAAACGAGTATTCAATAAAAGACATGAATTTTCAACCAAATAGTTAATTTTTCAATAAAGATTAACCAAAAATGGAATAGTTTGATTTTCCGTTCAAAAATTAATTACAGAAGAAACAAAAATGAATTTTTAACGTAATAGTTCAATTCTAAACCAAAGAGATCATTTTTCAATTAAAATGATAAATCTTCCATCTTCTTTTCAGTAAAAAAATGGCAAATAAAAAAAACAAATTTTCAGCGTAATAGTTCAGTTTTGAACCAAGTAGATGAATTTTCAACCAAAATATGAATTCTAAACGAAAAATTTAATAGTCACTATTTCAACCAAAAAAGATTTTAATTTTTAATAAAAATCTGTTAAATCCAACCATATAATTTCTACTTAAAGAATGCATTTTCAAACAAAAAATACGAATTTTCAACCAAAAATGGAGTAATAAATTTTTTTTTAAATTTATTTAAAATAAACGAATTTTCAAAAAATTCTGGAATTTTCAACTAAAAAAAGTACATTTTTACCCATGAAGATTATTTTTCTACAAAAATACGTATTTTCAGTAAAATACCTTAATTTTGAACCAACTAGTTGAATTTAAAATAAATGTTGAAAAAAATTAATTTTTGGCAAAGTACAACCAAAAAATATTTTAATTTTGAATAAAAAAAAAACTGCTGAATTCAAACATACAATTTCTTCTAAAAAAATGATTTTTCAAAACAAATATACGAATTTTTAACTAAAAAGATAAATTTTCAACCAAAAATGGAATAGTTAAATTTTCCGGCAAGAAAAATTTATTGAGAACAACAAATTCAACAAATGAGTTGAATTTCCAATTAAAAAAAAAAAGATCAATCAAAAATGGAATACTTAGATTTTCAGTTTAAAAAATTGATTAAAAAAACGAATTTTTAACATGATTGTTAAATTCTAAACCAACGAGATGAATTTTCACCCAGGAATACGAATTTTCTACCAAAAGACGAATATTCAACAAATTATATGAATTTTCAATAAAAAAAATTGAATTTTCAACTAATAAAGATTGTTTTTCATAAAAAAAATGGAATAGTTAAATTTTCAGTAAAAAAATGGATGAAAAAATGGACTAAAAAAATTAATTTTTAAACCAAAAAGACGAACTTTCAACAAAGTAGTTGAATTTACATCTAAGGAAGATAAATTTTCAACCAAAGAGGGAATAGTTAATATTTGCGTTAAAAGATTGATTTAAACAAAAAATTTTCTACAAAAGAGTTAAATTTTCAATCAAAAAAGAAAGATTTGCTACAAAAATTAATTTAAAATAAATAAAAAAAACTAATTTTTAACGTAATAGTTAAATTCTAAACCAAAGAGATGAATTTTTACCCAGAAAGATTAATTTTCTACCAAAAGACGAGTATTCAGCAACATACATGAATTTTTAATCAAATAGATTAGTTGAATTTTCAACCAAAAAAGATTTTAATTTTGAATACAAAATTTTTGATTTCAACCATTTAATTTCTACAAAAAAATTTATTTTCAACCAAAAAGACGAATTTTTCAACAAAAGCGTTGAATTTTCAATGAAAAAAAAAAATTTCAAACAAAAATCGAATATTTGAATTTTTAGTCAAAGAAATTTATTTAAAACAAAAAAAGAAACGAATTTTCAACGTAAGTAGATAAATTCGAAATAAAAAAGATGAATTTTCTAGAAAAATTATGAATTTCTAAGAAAAAAGGTTTAAAAGTTTTGAATAATAACAAACATGTGAAAATAAGAACATTCCCAGCTTTTCTTCTTAAAAAAAATTATATCGAGAACAATAAATAGGAAAAAAAGAAATTAATAATTAAATCGAAATGTCATGTTTTTAATGTAAACGAAAGGAGATTAAAAATTATTGAACCAAAAATGGAATAGTTACATTTTGAGATAAGAAAATTAGTTTTCAACAAAAAAAAACGGGTTTAAAAAAATGGATTTTCAACAAAAAAGCGTAATTTTAAACCAAAGATGTGAATATTCAACTAAAATGATTATTCATCAACCAGAAAAAATAAATCTTTAACGAAATGGTTAAACTTTTATCCAAGTAGTTGAATTTTCAACCAAGAAAGATTTTTCAAGATGGAAAGGAAAAAATTTTGTACCAAATAGTTGAATTTTCTACGAAATACTTGAAGTTTTAACTAATAAGATGTACTTTTCAATAAAATTGTTGAATAGTAGAGTTTTCAACTATGAAACTTGTGATAAATAAAATTCATACCTTTAAAAGAATAGGTTAGAAAACCGGAAATTTTGCTTAGAAAATGATGCTGATTTTTCACGGCATAATTTTTGATTTCGTACTACATACTAGCAGTGATCGAAATTTGTTTTTCGAAGTCCAAAACGCTTAAGGCATTGGGTTCCATTTTTAAATCTAGTCTACAAAAATTGTGCCCGTAGGCAATATTTTAGACCCTGAAATGAAGAAAAAAATAAAGAAACAAAAATGGACCACCATATCCTAACTTGTCCTAAAACTCCAGAGTGCGCATGCGCTGTTGTGGCGAGCACTAACCCTTTCCAGGTCCCGGTATCCTCTCCAACGCGATCGTTTTCTTCTCTTTTTCAGCGGGCACTTTGCTGTTTTCCAGGATTCTCTAATCCAGGCACTGCGTCGCGAAAAGGAAAAATACCCAAGCCATTACTGGCGGGTGTAAATAGCGCAGGTAGCTCGAGCACAGCTTCCAGTAAGAGTCGTCTGCTGGACGATTCAGGAGGCGAGGCGTCGGGCAGCCTAATGGAGTTTGCAGCTTCTACTGCGAGATTCAAAGGTACAGTATCCAGGTTGTCTGTCGAAAAGCCGGAGGAGATGATGCTCCTGGAAAAGCAAGGCAGGAGTTCCCAGAGGCAGAGGATGCAGGAAGGCGAACCTCGCAGGGCTGGAAGTCTTCCACCAAGTTCCTTACCCCGTCCTCCAAGGTCCCTCAAATCCACCAATTCCCGTTACTGTCGTCTCAGTGACTCCGAGGCCCGAAAGAAATCGGATCCTGGACCCGTCATCGACACCGGGATGAAGGTCGACCCTATGAAGATCGACACCGGGATGAAAACCCGCGACTCTGGAAATTGTACTCTAGAGTATGACACAAGGGCTCTCCGCCGGAAGAAGTCTTCCGGATCAGAGACCTTCAGTCAGAGCACTTCTTCGAAGAAGGTCTCGTCTCCTGGTTGTTACGAACGACTTGGGGAGGTAGAGAGGAAGAAGCAGATGTTGGAGGTGAAGCATAGAGAAACTCAGGGCCGATCGCTGATTCCTCCACCCTCTCGACGAATCGGAGAGTATGGAAGACTCAGTGATGGAGATGGAAAAGGGACTCTGAGGAAGCAGGGTTTCACTAGGGGTCAAAGTACTGGAAGCACCGTCAGCAGCAAAAGTGGACGAGATTCCGGAGGCACTGCGAGCAGTGAAGCCTCCACGTCTTCCCTTCCACCGACTAGAGCCAGGTCAATACCTCGCCCTAATTATCGCATTCAGTTCTAATCCCACCAATTCCCGTTACTATCGTCTCAGTGTCTCCGAGGCCCGAAACAAGTCGGATCCTGGACTCGACATCGACACCGGAATGAAGATCGACAGCGGGATGATCAGAGACCTTCAGTCAGAGCACTTCCTTGAAGGTCTCGTCTCCTGGTTGTTACGAGCGACTTGGGCAGGTAGAGAGGAAGAAGCAGATGTTAAAGGTAAGGGATAGAGAGACTCAGGGCCGATCGCTGATTCCTCCACCCTCTCGACGAATCGGAGAGTATGGAAGACTCAGTGACGGCGATGGAAAAGGGACTCTAAGGAAGCAGGGTTTTACGACGGATCCAAGTGCTGGATGAAGTGCTCCTCAAATGTAGTCCCTGTCAAACTGCGCATGCTTCGCGAAATGCAACACTATTGGCCTGTCCGAGCCAATAATTCGGACTATACGGCGCACGCGCAGTAGTCTAAGAGCTACATTTTTGGAGCACTGACTGGAAACACGGTCAGCAGCAGAAGTGAACGAGATTCTGGAGGACAGGTCAACACCTCGCCCTTATTATCGCATTCAGTTCTAATGCGTGTCGAAACGCTTAGAAGTAGAGGGTCTAGGGTGGTCCTTAATAGGCTGGAAAAAAATTAGAAATGAAAAAGAGCCTAGCACGAAAAATTGTCATTGCGGGTCCCTTATTGGGATCGGAAATCTAGACGGCGCTGTAGTCGATTGGCCTGGTTATGTCCACCATTTTGTTTTTTCGATCCTTCAGTCTATGATTTTGGAATGGTAGAATAACAAAATGGTGGACGTAATCAGGTCAATTGATTTGCAGCGCCGCCTGGATTTCCAACCCCAACAACCTGTGTCAAATTAAAAATAGATCTATCATTATTCTGTGGTTTTTGGCAGGCTAAAAATATTTTTAGAAACTGGAAGCAATGATATAAAATGGAAAAATATAAGCTGTTTATTATTTTAGGTATTATTTTATACGTGTAGCGTTTAATCTAATTTTCTTCGTTAAGAAAAACAAAAATATTACTTATGTGACATTTTGAGAAGCATTCTGGTCGATTTGCGGCCTGTCTGATTTATATTGTAACTTTATTATTTAAAAAAAGTATGCCACTATTGACACTATTTTTAATCTCCGAAGTGAGATCGAGCCCGGGATCTATTTTTAAAAAAAATTAAGAACCACCCTGAGATAAAGCCATAATAATCTACAGTAAGTTTCCTTAATTACAATTAATTTGATAGTACGATAGATGAATACGCTCCACAAGCTAATGCGCCATAATAAGAGTACTTCGAAGAGTACGTAGTACGTTGTATAGCGATAATAAGACCTAGTCATTACCAAAGTAACTTCCGTGCGGACGAAAATTTCCGTTTACCATGTGCGCAGTTATATCGCTCGTACATTTCTTTAAAGGCTCGTTCATTAGCGTACAAGAATTGCGGTAAAGTGCCTGTTAAAAGATGTTTCTTCTGCAAAACCCTACAAGATAAAACTTTCCTTGAGAACAACTAATGCTGCCAGGTGAAAGAAAAAAGAAAGAAACCCTCTAACAAGGAGGTGTCGGAGGACACCGATTCGAATGGGGCTTTACAGGGTAAAAGTAGATAAAAATCCATTAGATACGTATTTTTTATTTTGCTCCAGTTAGCCTTAGTTTCCGAGATATGAAGGTTTTGAGTATTTAGGTTCGAGCGGTAGGCGTGAGTGATGTACGTGGCGATAGGCGTCAGCGGTACGTGGCGATAGGCGTCAGCGCTACGCTTGACCTTGAGCGAGTCTATCACTCAAACCTCGATATCTCGGAAACTAAGGCCCGTAGGAGCAAAAGAAAAAATACGTATCTAATGGATTTTGATCTACATTCATCCTCTGAAGCCGCAGTTGAATCGGTGTCTCGCGACTTTTCCTTGTGAGTCATATGAGAATTTTTTCACACAAATGCAGAGCACTAGTCGCAAAGATCGTTTTGATGGATCTGTTAGAATTTGTTAATTGTAAGGCTTTCTAGAATCTCAAAAACCTGATAATCTCTAGAAAAGTTTTTAAAAGGTAGGACCAAAGACTAAAGATTAACCATCAGTGGTCCAAGTTTCGCTGAATGTACAAAAAGTACGTTGTAAAATATTTTTTATATTGTAAATGGAAGAATTTAATATTAGTTAACTTGATAGCGATTAAATATTTGCCGCCAATGAATTTGGAATTTTCGAACCTGGCAGTATTGTTGGAATCTTTGCAAGTAATCACAAAAAGAGGAATTGAAAGATGTTCGATAATGTGCCTGTAATTGTGCCTTTCGAGTTTTTGAAAATTTCAGAAATTTTAGGGACATCACTGTTCTATACTGAAAGTAGTATAGGCTTCCATAAGACTGAATGGATAAATAGCTACAAGAAACTGAAAATGTATGATTTTGAATCTTATTTCTCTCCTTTTTTTTCTTCTAATTTATGCCGCACTATGCGCACCGATTGTAACGCCAAAGGGTGGAAATTCTCCTCTACTGTCATGATACAAATTACTACTACTCCTTATACTATTATTATTATTATTATTATTATTATTATTATAACAAATCACGTCTAATATAATTATCGTATTTATTGAATTGTGCTTACGATTATCGAAAGTGTCTACCTTGGTTTCGTCGACATCTATCGAAAAAAAAGAGGGACGAGTGAGTGCGCAGGATACGTTGACGTAATTAAATTTTGATTGTGATGTAGATTAGAATTGTAGAGCAACTAGCGACGATTTGTCTTCTTTTTTCGAGTGTACTGTTCTACCAATGTGAAGATCGTAAACAATATTTTTGTGCAATTGCTCTTGGATTTTTAAAAATCGGTGTAGAATGTAATTTTTGCCAAACAGGGCAGCTCTAAGTGGCATTTACAGCTGCGCACTAATGTTGAAAACTTTTCTTAATTCAGATTTTTGAGGTTCTAAAAAAAAATTAAGACGTATTTTTTGTTGTTGAGATAAATTGATATTCAGGGGTTGGTCATAATCATAAAGTTTTTCGAAATATACGTACAACTTTTTGCTGCAGAATTAATCAAGGCATTTTTAATAATATTTTGAGTAGTATAGCTATACGGCTATGACGCCACTTACCGACCGATGGTAAGTCTACATTACCGACCGATGGTAATTACCTGATGTCGGTAACTTAGCGTAGAACAGGACCTTGCTTGGTCGGTATGTGGGTTCTTATCCGTATAGCTTTACTGCTATTCTAATATTTTACAAATTATTTAAACAACTTATTGTTTATAAAAGTCTTCAATTGCAATCAAATATATCACTAGGAAGTAATATTTTGCTTATTGAAAACAATGTTTGCAAAAAAATAAGAATAAAGGCTTGGGGTTTTTTTTTTTTTTTTTTTGAGCAACCTCTAAATATCAACTGATTTAAAAATAGGTCTTCATTTTTTTATTTGGTAGGAAGCTCACAAATCTGGGAGTTATGAGCATGAATATTAAAAAAATCCTTTGCCAGATCTGAATAAAAAATTACTTATTTTTCAAAAATATAGAAAATCGAAAAGCATCGAATGTTTCAAAGAATTTTGTCAGTATCACCCAAGCGTAAATGCGAAATGTAGTTGTTTGTTAAACAATAAATAATTTTCGGAATACTGCGCAGCTGTAAATATAATTTACAGATGCACTCAAAATGATTTATTTTTCAGAAAGAAAAATGTAAAAGCGATGAACTTGCCAGACAAATTTGTAAGCATCACCCAAGCGTAAATGCAAAATGTTGTTAAACCAATAGAGTAATTTTTGGAATACTGTGTAGCTTTAAATTGCATTTACAGCTGCACACTAAATTAGTGAATGAAATAATTAATTATTAAATAATTAATTATTTATTGTTCAAAAAAATGCAAAAAATCGAAAAGCGTAGATTTGATAAGAAAAATGTCGAAGTATCACCCAAGCGTAAATGCGGAATGTAGTTAGTTGTTAACCAATGCACGAATGTGAGAAATGGTCTTGATGCGTTCTAAGGTGATCATATTGATAGTCTTGCATTGAATTTCGAGTAAAAATAATGCAAATGTCTCAAGTTACCGTCGTCAGCTTTATATTGGTTGTGTTGTAACAGCCGTATAAGAGCTTCACGTTTTGAATAAGCCTATTCGATGAACCAGTTGTAAAAAGTAAAAAAGATCGGGACTAAGAGCCAGAAACTAACCGAGCAACAAAAGTTCGTTGTACTTAAAAAGTCGCTCTGAGTTTTTTGTAATTGCGTTTCTGGCCAACCTTGTTGTATATTTCGACTGAATGTATATTTTTTCCATTTAATTGTAATTTTATAGTGCTTTCCGCGTGTGAGCGTAAAAGGCTGTTATATCACAAGTTAACATAAAGGTGATTGCGAAGGAAGAAAGGGATTGTGCCTTGACTTCCTATTGTACTCCACGCAATATTGCAGCAATATTGTCACAATTTTGCAAGGCAGCTAGAAAGCAACTTTGCAAAGGAATATTGCAGCAATATTTTAGCAACTTTGCAACAATATTTTAGCAACTTTGCAGCAATATTTTAGCAAATGTGTAGCAATATTGCAGCATTACTTCAGCAACTTTGCAGCAATATTTTAGCAACTTTGCAGCTATATTGTCACAATTTTGCGATGAACGTAGAAAGCAACTTTGCAAAGTAACATTGCAGTAATACTTCAGCAACTTTGCAGCAATATTTTAGCAACTTTGCAGCAATATTTTAACAACTTTGCAGCAATATTTCAACAACTTTTCAGCAATATTTTAGCAACTTTGCAGCTATATTGTCACAATTTTGCGGAGAACGTAGGAAACAACTTTGCAAAGTAACATTGCAGCAATACTTCAGCAACTTTGCAGCAATATTTTAGCAACTTTGCAGCAATATTTGAGCGACTTTGCAGAAATATTCCAGCAACTTTGCAGCAATATTTTAGCAAATTTACCGAAATATTTCAG
>CAKNXH010068731.1:0-11465 GCA_932178445.1 Andricus quercusramuli
TCCAACTCCAAAGTATTTTTAAAAAGTTCCTGGATCCCCGTTTCCAGTTTCAAAGTATTTTAATAGTACCAAAGTAATTAGAAAAGCGATGGGGAAAGGAAAAGGTGGACAAAAACAGCAAGATTTAGATAAGGAAACAAGGGAAGGAATGTGTTGGGAAAAGGAGAATCAAAAGTACAGAATTCGTGAGTGGGTAGATAAAACATAGGATGTATGAGTAGTATATGGGTATTTGTCAAATTGTAGGCAAATTTCAGCACCTACAGTGGCAATCATATTATTATTAGGAATTAAATATTTCATAACGGAAATTTATCTTATCACATGTATAAATTTTTAATCCAAAAGGGGCAGTTATGAAAAAAAAAAAAAAAATTGATTAGCATTTCGAACTCGAAAGTTCATTGCCTCACTACCCGATTCGGGTAGTGTTTCTAGGTGGATAAATACTACCAGTGTGGGTCCACCACACCCACGACGGGTCAACAACACGCAGTATTCCCCGAACGGTCACCCATCCGAGTACTAACCGCGCCCAACACTGCTTAACTTCAGTGATCTAACGGGAACTGGTGTTTTCAGCGTGGTATCGCCGTTGACGTCCTTAACGCTGTTCTATTGTACCGTACGGTAATGATGCGAGAAAAATGTTCAAGTTAAACTTTTTTTTATGTTTTTAAAAAAATAAAAAATTTAAATTATGAAAAGTCACCTACTAATGAAAGAAAACACCGCCAAGCAAGTAACGGAATGGTTTTTATCATTTTTTTTCACCCCGAAAATGGTTTTCAACGCACCTACGGGAATGACGTTTTTTTTGTCAAGATGCACATTCAAGTTTTAATATCGGATTCACAAAAAAGAGAGTTAATATTTTAAGCTCAATTTTATAAAATCTTGTATTAAACGATACGCCTAATGTTTTTATATTTATTACTTAACTGTAATTACAATATTTTACTAGAAAAAAATACGTACGGTAATGACGTCTGAAATGGCGAAAATTGAGGGACAGACTTCAAGGCTTTTACAATATTATTCATTTGACTTAAAAAATGTGTATACATTAAACTTATGTTCATGTGAAGTTTACAAACTTGATACGTTAAGCGTTTTTCAGGTCACTGTCTAAAAAAAAGGAGAAAAGCAGTTTATCCTTGTGCAAAGTGAGGTTGGGACACCGTACGGTAATGACTTTTCGGGTGTTCTTATACTAAATTAAAGTAAATAGGAATAGAAATGAAAAAAAAGAACTGACTATTTTGTAGAGGATGATAATAAGTGTTTGTTAAAATTTAAAAAAAATCAGCACGAATTTCTAAGTTAATGTTAATATTACTGGTACTTCAAGTTTGCCTTCAATTTGACAATTACCCATATAGGAGAGGAAGATAACGAAATTTGGCAAGAAAACGTGGTATTTTAGGGTGGGATGAATTGGGTGAGGAGTGAATCAAAGAATTGGAAGGGGCCTAGAGGAACGAATGATGGAGAATGATTTTGAAACGAAGAACTTTCTTTTGATTGCAGTGAGTAGTGTGCTGGGAGGTGGAAGTGGGTACGGAAGCACAGGATCTTATGGAGTGACCGACAGCTATAAATACCGGAAGCAAGGAAGCTTTGAGCAAACGAACAAGAGCCTTGATGATCAACTGAAGGAACTCGATTCTCAACTCCTCAGCAAGGTAGGCAGAATCTCCACAGTGTAGTGCTCTGTATTATCGTGTCGATCTTCACCTCTTCCCAGCCTACCGAAGTTGGCATCGAAAATCACTTTATTTTCAAATTTTCATTTGAACTAGTAAATCTTTTCTTTACCTTAAACTCGGATAAGTATATCAGTATAATTTAAAAATAAGCCAGTACTTTTATCTCTTCGTGCCACGTGTAATTGTAGCCGAAGCAGGTCACGAAAAAATTACAGAACACACACTACAAGGTATTCATGTGTTTGTATTGTGTTTGAAGAATTAGCGTTGACATCCATTCGAGAGCAGATAGAGCCCTTTCTATTTTTACAAGTCTCAAGTTTTCGGCTTTTCTACCTGCTCTCGAACTTCCCAAAACGTATTATGATATTTTCAAATGAATCGCAATATCATAATACTTGTGTGGCAGTTTTTCTTGATTAAATCCTAAAGTAATTCAAGATTGATATAGAGTTTGAGTTCAGTTTTCCCTTTTTCAAAAGTCACTTTAAAAAAAAAAAGCGTCAAATGTTACCGACTTTAGTAATATAATTCGTGCAGTTTCATAATCATTAAGCGACTGATTCATGTTATGTTGATGGTTTGACAAAATATAACCAGTAACGGAGTTGATATAACGAATTTGATTTGACGTTGTTAACATCATTTTTGCCGAGTGATCCAACTAATTTCCGTCCTTAAAAAGGTGGTCCAGAAACATCTCTGATTTTTTAAACAAAAGATTTTTTGCCTTAAAATCCTAGAATGCTTTAACAGTACTTGATCAAAAATGTTTTTTCTTCTTAATAATGTAGAAAAATTGCAGTAGAAACGACAGAAACAATTTTTGAAGATGGCAAAAGAGTTTAAGAGATTTCAATTAATTAGTTCATCAAATTAAGCAGGGTCGAAAATGTTTCAAATTTCGATTACATACTTTTTTTTATGTCTACCCCACCGGCTTCGTTTAAAAGAATTTTTTCACAAAAATAGGGAATTTAATTCTTTTACATTAAATTAATATGGTAATATATTTAGTTTAATTTAAAATGCTTTATATTACCAATATTTCACGAAAAAATATTGCATTTTCAACAAAATAGATGAAATTTCATCCAAATAGTTGAATTTTTAACCAGAAAGATGAAGTTTCACCCAAGAATATTAATTTTCTACCAAAAAACGAGTATTCAACAAAAGACATAAATTTTCAACCAAATAGTTAAATTTTCAATAAAGATTAACCAAAAATGGAATAGTTTGATTTTCCGTTCAAAAATTAATTACAGAAGAAACAAAAATGAATTTTTAACGTAATAGTTCAATGAATGAATTTTCAACCCAAATATGAATTCTAAACAAAAAATTTAATAGTCACTATTTCAACCAAAAAAGATTTTAATTTTTAATAAAAATCTGTTAAATCCAACCATATAATTTCTACTTAAAGAATGCATTTTCAAACAAAAAATACGAATTTTCAACCAAAAATGGAGTAATAAATTTTTTTTTAAATTTATTTAAAATAAACGAATTTTCAAAAAATTCTGGAATTTTCAACTAAAAAAAGTACATTTTTACCCATGAAGATTATTTTTCTACAAAAATACGTATTTTCAGTAAAATACCTTAATTTTGAACCAACTAGTTGAATTTAAAATAAATGTTGAAAAAAATTAATTTTTGGCAAAGTACATCAACTTTTAACCAAGCAGTTGAATTTCTAATAGAAAAGATTGATTATTGTCGAAAAATGTAATAGTTGATATTTCAACCAAAAAATATTTTAATTTTGAATTTAAAAAAAAACTGTTGAATTCAAACCTATAATTTCCGCTAAAAAAATGAATTTTCAAAACAAAAATACGAATTTTCAACTAAAAAAGATAAATTTTCAACTAAAAATGGAATAGATAATTTTTCCGTTAAAAGAAAATTAATTTAAAACAAAAATTTCAACAAAAGAGTTGAATTTCCAATTAAAAAATAAAAGATCAATCAAAAA
The DNA here is from genome assembly GCA_932178445.1 of Andricus quercusramuli. Taxonomy (NCBI): domain Eukaryota; kingdom Metazoa; phylum Arthropoda; class Insecta; order Hymenoptera; family Cynipidae; genus Andricus; species Andricus quercusramuli. The sequence continues at coordinate 3,694 of CAKNXH010068731.1, forward strand.
TGGAATACTTAGATTTTCAGTTAAAAAAATTGATTAAAAAAACGAATTTTTAACGTGATTGTTAAATTCTAAACCAACGAGATGAATTTTCACCCAGAAATATGAATTTTCTACCAAAAGACGAGTATTCAACAAATTACATGAATTTTCAATTTAAGAAAAAATGAATTTTCAACTAATAAAGATTTTTTTTCATAAAGAAATGGAATAGTTGAATTTTCAGTGAAAAAATGGATTCCCAACGAAAAATGTAATAGTTGCTATTTCAACCAAGAAAAGATTTTAATTTTGAATGACAAAACTGTTTAATTGAACCATATTATTTCTAGTAAAAAAAATTAATTTTTAAACCAAAAAGACGAACTTTCAACAAAGTAGTGAAATTTACATCTAAGGAAGATAAATTTTCAACCAAAGAGGGAATAGTTAATATTTGCGTTAAAAGATTGATTTAAACAAAAAATTTTCTACAAAAGAGTTAAATTTTCAATCAAAAAAGAAAGATTTGCTACAAAAATTAATTTAAAATAAATAAAAAAAACTAATTTTTAACGTAATAGTTAAATTCTAAACCAAAGAGATGAATTTTTACCCAGAAAGATTAATTTTCTACCAAAAGACGAGTATTCAGCAACATACATGAATTTTTAATCAAATAGATTAGTTGAATTTTCAACCAAAAAAGATTTTAATTTTGAATACAAAATTTTTGATTTCAACCATTTAATTTCTACAAAAAAATTTATTTTCAACCAAAAAGACGAATTTTTCAACAAAAGCGTTGAATTTTCAATGAAAAAAAAAAATTTCAAACAAAAATCGAATATTTGAATTTTTAGTCAAAGAAATTTATTTAAAACAAAAAAAGAAACGAATTTTCAACGTAAGTAGATAAATTCGAAATAAAAAAGATGAATTTTCTAGAAAAATTATGAATTTCTAAGAAAAAAGGTTTAAAAGTTTTGAATAATAACAAACATGTGAAAATAAGAACATTCCCAGCTTTTCTTCTTAAAAAAAATTATATCGAGAACAATAAATAGGAAAAAAAGAAATTAATAATTAAATCGAAATGTCATGTTTTTAATGTAAACGAAAGGAGATTAAAAATTATTGAACCAAAAATGGAATAGTTACATTTTGAGATAAGAAAATTAGTTTTCAACAAAAAAAAACGGGTTTAAAAAAATGGATTTTCAACAAAAAAGCGTAATTTTAAACCAAAGATGTGAATATTCAACTAAAATGATTATTCATCAACCAGAAAAAATAAATCTTTAACGAAATGGTTAAACTTTTATCCAAGTAGTTGAATTTTCAACCAAGAAAGATTTTTCAAGATGGAAAGGAAAAAATTTTGTACCAAATAGTTGAATTTTCTACGAAATACTTGAAGTTTTAACTAATAAGATGTACTTTTCAATAAAATTGTTGAATAGTAGAGTTTTCAACTATGAAACTCGTGATAAATAAAATTCATACCTTTAAAAGAATAGGTTAGAAACCCGGAAATTTTACTTAGAAAATGATGCTGATTTTTCACGGCATACTTTTTGATTTCGGACTACATACTAGCAGTGATCGAAATTTGTTTTTCGAAGTCCAAAACGCTTAAGGCAAAAAAGTTCGAGACTCATCACCCACCTAAAGTTTTAGGAAAATTAAAAACTATCTTTGGGTTCCATTTTTAAATCTAGTCTACAAAAATTGTGCCCGTAGGCAATATTTTAGACCCTGAAATGAAGAGAAAAATAAAGAAACAAAAATGGACCACCATATCCTAACTTGTCCTAAAACTCCAGAGTGCGCATGCGCTGTTGTGGCGAGCACTAACCCTTTCCAGGTCCCGGTATCCTCTCCAACGCGATCGTTTTCTTCTCTTTTTCAGCGGGCACTTTGCTGTTTTCCAGGATTCTCTAATCCAGGCACTGCGTCGCGAAAAGGAAAAATACCCAAGCCATTACTGGCGGGTGTAAATAGCGCAGGTAGCTCGAGCACAGCTTCCAGTAAGAGTCGTCTGCTGGACGATTCAGGAGGCGAGGCGTCGGGCAGCCTAATGGAGTTTGCAGCTTCTACTGCGAGATTCAAAGGTACAGTATCCAGGTTGTCTGTCGAAAAGCCGGAGGAGATGATGCTCCTGGAAAAGCAAGGCAGGAGTTCCCAGAGGCAGAGGATGCAGGAAGGCGAACCTCGCAGGGCTGGAAGTCTTCCACCAAGTTCCTTACCCCGTCCTCCAAGGTCCCTCAAATCCACCAATTCCCGTTACTGTCGTCTCAGTGACTCCGAGGCCCGAAAGAAATCGGATCCTGGACCCGTCATCGACACCGGGATGAAGGTCGACCCTATGAAGATCGACACCGGGATGAAAACCCGCGACTCTGGAAATTGTACTCTAGAGTATGACACAAGGGCTCTCCGCCGGAAGAAGTCTTCCGGATCAGAGACCTTCAGTCAGAGCACTTCTTCGAAGAAGGTCTCGTCTCCTGGTTGTTACGAACGACTTGGGGAGGTAGAGAGGAAGAAGCAGATGTTGGAGGTGAAGCATAGAGAAACTCAGGGCCGATCGCTGATTCCTCCACCCTCTCGACGAATCGGAGAGTATGGAAGACTCAGTGATGGAGATGGAAAAGGGACTCTGAGGAAGCAGGGTTTCACTAGGGGTCAAAGTACTGGAAGCACCGTCAGCAGCAAAAGTGGACGAGATTCCGGAGGCACTGCGAGCAGTGAAGCCTCCACGTCTTCCCTTCCACCGACTAGAGCCAGGTCAATACCTCGCCCTAATTATCGCATTCAGTTCTAATCCCACCAATTCCCGTTACTATCGTCTCAGTGTCTCCGAGGTCCGAAAAAAGTCGGATCCTGGACTCGACATCGACACCGGAATGAAGATCGACAGCGGGATGATCAGAGACCTTCAGTCAGAGCACTTCCTTGAAGGTCTCGTCTCCTGGTTGTTACGAGCGACTTGGGCAGGTAGAGAGGAAGAAGCAGATGTTAAAGGTAAGGGATAGAGAGACTCAGGGCCGATCGCTGATTCCTCCACCCTCTCGACGAATCGGAGAGTATGGAAGACTCAGTGACGGCGATGGAAAAGGGACTCTAAGGAAGCAGGGTTTTACGACGGATCCAAGTGCTGGATGAAGTGCTCCTCAAATGTAGTCCCTGTCAAACTGCGCATGCTTCGCGAAATGCAACACTATTGGCCTGTCCGAGCCAATAATTCGGACTATACGGCGCACGCGCAGTAGTCTAAGAGCTACATTTTTGGAGCACTGACTGGAAACACGGTCAGCAGCAGAAGTGAACGAGATTCTGGAGGACAGGTCAACACCTCGCCCTTATTATCGCATTCAGTTCTAATGCGTGTCGAAACGCTTAGAAGTAGAGGGTCTAGGGTGGTCCTTAATAGGTTGGAAAAAAATTAGAAATGAAAAAGAGCCTAGCACGAAAAATTGTCATTGCGGGTCCCTTATTGGGATCGGAAATCTAGACGGCGCTGTAGTCGATTGGCCTGGTTATGTCCACCATTTTGTTTTTTCGATCCTTCAGTCTATGATTTTGGAATGGTAGAATAACAAAATGGTGGACGTAATCAGGTCAATTGATTTGCAGCGCCGCCTGGATTTCCAACCCCAACAACCTGTGTCAAATTAAAAATAGATCTATCATTATTCTGTGGTTTTTGGCGGGCTAAAAATATTTTTAGAAACTGGAAGCAATGATATAAAATGGAAAAATATAAGCTGTTTATTATTTTAGGTATTATTTTATACGTGTAGCGTTTAATCTAATTTTCTTCGTTAAGAAAAACAAAAATATTACTTATGTGACATTTTAAGAAGCATTCTGGTCGATTTGCGGCCTGTCTTATTTATATTGTAACTTTATTATTTAAAAAAAGTATGCCACTATTGACACTATTTTTAATCTCCGAAGTGAGATCGAGCCCGGGATCTATTTTTAAAAAAAATTAAGAACCACCCTGAGATAAAGCCATAATAATCTACAGTAAGTTTCCTTAATTACAATTAATTTGATAGTACGATAGATGAATACGCTCCACAAGCTAATGCGCCATAATAAGAGTACTTCGAAGAGTACGTAGTACGTTGTATAGCGATAATAAGACCTAGTCATTACCAAAGTAACTTCCGTGCGGACGAAAATTTCCGTTTACCATGTGCGCAGTTATATCGCTCGTACATTTCTTTAAAGGCTCGTTCATTAGCGTACAAGAATTGCGGTAAAGTGCCTGTTAAAAGATGTTTCTTCTGCAAAACCCTACAAGATAAAACTTTCCTTGAGAACAACTAATGCTGCCAGGTGAAAGAAAAAAGAAAGAAACCCTCTAACAAGGAGGTGTCGGAGGACACCGATTCGAATGGGGCTTTACAGGGTAAAAGTAGATAAAAATCCATTAGATACGTATTTTTTATTTTGCTCCAGTTAGCCTTAGTTTCCGAGATATGAAGGTTTTGAGTATTTAGGTTCGAGCGGTAGGCGTGAGTGATGTACGTGGCGATAGGCGTCAGCGGTACGTGGCGATAGGCGTCAGCGCTACGCTTGACCTTGAGCGAGTCTATCACTCAAACCTCGATATCTCGGAAACTAAGGCCCGTAGGAGCAAAAGAAAAAATACGTATCTAATGGATTTTGATCTACATTCATCCTCTGAAGCCGCAGTTGAATCGGTGTCTCGCGACTTTTCCTTGTGAGTCATATGAGAATTTTTTCACACAAATGCAGAGCACTAGTCGCAAAGATCGTTTTGATGGATCTGTTAGAATTTGTTAATTGTAAGGCTTTCTAGAATCTCAAAAACCTGATAATCTCTAGAAAAGTTTTTAAAAGGTAGGACCAAAGACTAAAGATTAACCATCAGTGGTCCAAGTTTCGCTGAATGTACAAAAAGTACGTTGTAAAATATTTTTTATATTGTAAATGGAAGAATTTAATATTAGTTAACTTGATAGCGATTAAATATTTGCCGCCAATGAATTTGGAATTTTCGAACCTGGCAGTATTGTTGGAATCTTTGCAAGTAATCACAAAAAGAGGAATTGAAAGATGTTCGATAATGTGCCTGTAATTGTGCCTTTCGAGTTTTTGAAAATTTCAGAAATTTTAGGGACATCACTGTTCTATACTGAAAGTAGTATAGGCTTCCATAAGACTGAATGGATAAATAGCTACAAGAAACTGAAAATGTATGATTTTGAATCTTATTTCTCTCCTTTTTTTTTCTTCTAATTTATGCCGCACTATGCGCACCGATTGTAACGCCAAAGGGTGGAAATTCTCCTCTACTGTCATGATACAAATTACTACTACTCCTAATACTATTATTATTATTATTATTATTATTACTATAACAAATCACGTCTAATATAATTATCGTATTTATTGAATTGTGCTTACGATTATCGAAAGTGTCTATCTTGGTTTCGTCGACATCTATCGAAAAAAAAGAGGGACGAGTGAGTGCGCAGGATACGTTGACGTAATTAAATTTTGATTGTGATGTAGATTAGAATTGTAGAGCAACTAGCGACGATTTGTCTTCTTTTTTCGAGTGTACTGTTCTACCAATGTGAAGATCGTAAACAATATTTTTGTGCAATTGCTCTTGGATTTTTAAAAATCGGTGTAGAATGTAATTTTTGCCAAACAGGGCAGCTCTAAGTGGCATTTACAGCTGCGCACTAATGTTGAAAACTTTTCTTAATTCAGATTTTTGAGGTTCTAAAAAAAAATTAAGACGTATTTTTTGTTGTTGAGATAAATTGATATTCAGGGGTTGGTCATAATCATAAAGTTTTTCGAAATATACGTACAACTTTTTGCTGCAGAATTAATCAAGGCATTTTTAATAATATTTTGAGTAGTATAGCTATACGGCTATGACGCCACTTACCGACCGATGGTAAGTCTACATTACCGACCGATGGTAATTACCTGATGTCGGTAACTTAGCGTAGAACAGGACCTTGCTTGGTCGGTATGTGGGTTCTTATCCGTATAGCTTTACTGCTATTCTAATATTTTACAAATTATTTAAACAACTTATTGTTTATAAAAGTCTTCAATTGCAATCAAATATATCACTAGGAAGTAATATTTTGCTTATTGAAAACAATGTTTGCAAAAAAATAAGAATAAAGGCTTGGGGTTTTTTTTTTTTTTTTTTTGAGCAACCTCTAAATATCAACTGATTTAAAAATAGGTCTTCATTTTTTTATTTGGTAGGAAGCTCACAAATCTGGGAGTTATGAGCATGAATATTAAAAAAATCCTTTGCCAGATCTGAATAAAAAATTACTTATTTTTCAAAAATATAGAAAATCGAAAAGCATCGAATGTTTCAAAGAATTTTGTCAGTATCACCCAAGCGTAAATGCGAAATGTAGTTGTTTGTTAAACAATAAATAATTTTCGGAATACTGCGCAGCTGTAAATATAATTTACAGATGCACTCAAAATGATTTATTTTTCAGAAAGAAAAATGTAAAAGCGATGAACTTGCCAGACAAATTTGTAAGCATCACCCAAGCGTAAATGCAAAATGTTGTTAAACCAATAGAGTAATTTTTGGAATACTGTGTAGCTTTAAATTGCATTTACAGCTGCACACTAAATTAGTGAATGAAATAATTAATTATTAAATAATTAATTATTTATTGTTCAAAAAAATGCAAAAAATCGAAAAGCGTAGATTTGATAAGAAAAATGTCGAAGTATCACCCAAGCGTAAATGCGGAATGTAGTTAGTTGTTAACCAATGCACGAATGTGAGAAATGGTCTTGATGCGTTCTAAGGTGATCATATTGATAGTCTTGCATTGAATTTCGAGTAAAAATAATGCAAATGTCTCAAGTTACCGTCGTCAGCTTTATATTGGTTGTGTTGTAACAGCCGTATAAGAGCTTCACGTTTTGAATAAGCCTATTCGATGAACCAGTTGTAAAAAGTAAAAAAGATCGGGACTAAGAGCCAGAAACTAACCGAGCAACAAAAGTTCGTTGTACTTAAAAAGTCGCTCTGAGTTTTTTGTAATTGCGTTTCTGGCCAACCTTGTTGTATATTTCGACTGAATGTATATTTTTTCCATTTAATTGTAATTTTATAGTGCTTTCCGCGTGTGAGCGTAAAAGGCTGTTATATCACAAGTTAACATAAAGGTGATTGCGAAGGAAGAAAGGGATTGTGCCTTGACTTCCTATTGTACTCCACGCAATATTGCAGCAATATTGTCACAATTTTGCAAGGCAGCTAGAAAGCAACTTTGCAAAGGAATATTGCAGCAATATTTTAGCAACTTTGCAACAATATTTTAGCAACTTTGCAGCAATATTTTAGCAAATGTGTAGCAATATTGCAGCATTACTTCAGCAACTTTGCAGCAATATTTTAGCAACTTTGCAGCTATATTGTCACAATTTTGCGATGAACGTAGAAAGCAACTTTGCAAAGTAACATTGCAGTAATACTTCAGCAACTTTGCAGCAATATTTTAGCAACTTTGCAGCAATATTTTAACAACTTTGCAGCAATATTTCAACAACTTTTCAGCAATATTTTAGCAACTTTGCAGCTATATTGTCACAATTTTGCGGAGAACGTAGGAAACAACTTTGCAAAGTAACATTGCAGCAATACTTCAGCAACTTTGCAGCAATATTTTAGCAACTTTGCAGCAATATTTGAGCGACTTTGCAGAAATATTCCAGCAACTTTGCAGCAATATTTTAGCAAATTTACCGAAATATTTCAG
>CAKNXH010068732.1:0-18457 GCA_932178445.1 Andricus quercusramuli
AATAAAGTTAATTTTCAACCGAATAGTTGAATTTTCTACCCAAAAAGTGGAATTTTCAACAAAAAAGGATGACTAAAAAAATTGTTCATTTTCAACAAAATAATCAAATTTTCAACTAAATCATAAAATTTTCTACTAAAAAATAAGAATTTTTGAAAACAAATGAATTTTCAAAAAGTAGTTGAATTAAAACTGAAAAAGATCAATTTTCAACCAAAAATAATTATTTTCTACCAAAAAAGACAAATTTTCAACGAAGAACATACATTTTAAACCAAATAGTTACATTTTTAACAAAAAGTTAAATTTTCAGTCAAAAAAATTATTTTTCAACAAAAAAAAACGAATTTTTAACAAAAAAGTTCAATTTTCAACTAATAAAATGAATCTAAAAAAAAAAAATTTTTGATCAACCCTTAGAATTTTGAACCCAAAAATATGAATTTTTAATAAAAAAATTTTTTTTCATCGAAACAGCTGAGTTTTCAAACAAAAAGGATGACTTCAATTTGTTTTTAATTTTTAATAAAATAATTAAATTTTGAACGAAATAATGAAATTTTTAACCAAAAAAGAAACAAAATCGAACAACATACATTAATTATCAACAAATGGTTGCATTTTTAACTAAAAAATTATATTTTTAATCAATAATGAAACAATTGAATTTTCAGTCACACAAATTATTTTTCAACTAAAATAAAATAAATTTTTAACAAAAAAGTACAATTTTCAAATAATAAAATGTATCTAAAAAAAATGATTTTTCGATCAACCTGTAGAATTTTGAACTCAAAAATATGAATTTTTAACAAAAAAGTTAATTTTCAACAAAACAGTTAAGTTATCAAACAAAAAGGATGTCTTTTTAACAATTTTTTTCATTTTTAACAAAATAATTAAATTTTCAACAAAATAACAAAATGTTTGACAAAAAATAAACAAATTTCAAAAACTTACATGAATTATTAACAAATAGTTGAAAATGTTGAATCTTCAAATAAAAAAATTAATTTTTAACAAAGGAAAAAAAGGAAAAAAAAAGAAAAAAAAAATGGAACTCCATTTTTAACGGGAATCTTAACTGGTGAATATGAAGACCTAGGTTCGAATCCCAGCGCAGGTAAATTTTTTTTTTTTATGTTATGTGTTCTATTTTCAATTTTTTTTCATGTTTATTTAAGAAAAAAACTTGCCTATGCAATTCCGAGCTCCGGCACTAAAAGGAATATATGAATATGGATGTCTGCCTTGAATTCGGTCAGGCAAAAACCTATCTGGTTCAAATTTGTGAGGATTCGGCCAGAAACTGGGATCTCTTTGGAGGTCGTAAATATAGAGTTGAACGCACGTTCCAGCAGGGGCTACAAAATTTTCTGAAACAGAGAAAAAAAAATATTTTTTGAAATCGTTACCCAATATTTCAAGGAATCTGTATTATCATCAGAGAATAACAGATATTTTTAACGTCTTTTCAGACTAGATGGAGTTGTGAATTGAAAATTATTTTAATTAATTTTTTTTCTGAAAAAAGATCTCTCCCTCCGCTGGGAATCGAACGTCAGAACTTCCGATTGCCGGTCTGGTTTTTTCCCATTAAGCTGCTAGAGAGATCGAAAGAAGAAACTTTTTTTCAGAAAATAGACGCATTATTTTGCTAGATGGTACAAGTTAAATTTTTCAAATCAAAATTTTTCCCAGCAGAGCGAAAGGAGATCTTTTTTCAGAAAAAAATTGAAATAATCTTCAATTCATAATTCCATCTAGTCTGAAAAGACGTTAAAAAATTTCTGTTATTCTCTGATGATAATACAGATTTCTTGAACAATTTAACTTGTACCATCTAGCAAAATAATGCGTGTATTTTCTGAGAAAAGTTTCTTCCCTCGATCCCTCTAGGAGCTTAATGGGAAAGCACCCGACCGGCAATCGGAAGTTATGAGGTTCGATTCCCAGCGGAGCGAAAGGAGAAGATCTTTTTTCAGAAAAAAATTAATTCAAATAAGATAATAATTGATAATAATAAATTAATTTAATTTCGAAAGATTTTTTGTTTGTTAAGAAAATAAAAAATATTTACTTAATTGTAAATCTTGTCGAATCGTTCTGGCTATGAATGGAACGCTCGGATATAATCGCAAAGCCTCTTTGATGCATCTTTCAAGATATGAAAATCGTTGAATTTCAGCCATCCCCATTTTTCCATTGCTTTCTCTTAATACTTCATCAACTTCATTTCTGGCATGTGCCTTTAAAATAAATTGTTGTTTTGTATCCATGTGACTTTTCTTCAACTCATACATTTTTTAAAAAATAAAAAAAAAATGAAAAAAAATTACAAAATTGATATTCACCTGAATTTCTCTGTGTTCTGCAAGAAGTGATACTGCAAAACACATTCCCATTGCAGTTGTGTCATGTCCCTAGAATAAAATAATTTTTTCTATATATTTGAAAAAGTATATATGGTTGCCAGAATTAAAATTTCGGTTCAATCCGCCCATCTTACTTTTTTACGTGAATCGAGACGAGATTCGAGAGAAGATTTGAGACTTGATTCAAGACGATATTGGAGTCGAGAGTCAAGACTAGAATCAAGACGAGATTCGAGACAAGAATCGAGGCGACATTCAAGAACATATTCGAGAAGAGATTCGATATGAGATTTGAGACGAGAATCGAGACGAAATACGAGATGGGATTCCAGATGAGATTTGAGACGAGAAGGGATTCGAGATGAGATTTGAGACAAGACGAGATCCGCGAGGAGATTCGAGAGGGGATTCAATAGAATATTTGAGACATTCGAGTGAAGAATCGAGACGAAATTCGATAAGAGAATCAAGACAAAATTCGATAAGAGAATCGACACGATATTTAAGACGGTATTCAAGATGAGGTTTGAGACATGAAGAGATTCAAGATGAGATTTGTGACATGACAAGATTCGAGATGAGATTTGAGGCGAGACGACAATTTTGACGAGATTCGAGACGAGAATCGAGAGTAAATTCCAAACGGATTCGAGATGGGATTGAAGATGAGATTTGAGAGGAGATTTGAGGCAAGAAAGGATTCGAGACGGATTCGAGATGAGATTCGAAAGGATATTCAATAGTATATTGGAGACGGAATTCGAGATGAGTTCTGAGACATGACGAGATTCGAGATGAGATTTGAGACAAGACGATATTCGAGAACGAGAATCGAGATGGTATTTGAGATGAGTTTTGAGAGAAGGCAAGATTCGAGATGGGATTCGAGATGAGATTTGAGACGAGACGGGATTTGAGATGAGATTTGAGACAAGACGAGATCCGAGAGGAGATTTGAGAGGTGATTCAATAGAAGATTTGAGACATGATTCGAGTCAAGAATCAAGACGAGAATCGAGACGAAATTCGATAAGAGAATCAAGACAAAGTTCGAGACGAGAATCGACACGATATTTGAAACGGTATTCAAGATGAGGTTTGAGACATGAAGAGATTCGAGATGAATTCGAGATCAGATTTGTGACATGACGAGATCCGAGAGGAGATTTGAGAGGTGATTCAACAGAAGATTTGAGACATGATTCGAGTCAAGAATCAAGACGAGAATCGAGACGAAATTCGATAAGAGAATCAAGACAAAGTTCGAGACGAGAATCGACACGATATTTAAGACGGTATTCAAGATGAGGTTTTAGACATGAAGAGATTCGAGATGAATTCGAGATGAGATTTGAGACATGACGAGATTCGAGATGAGATTTGAGACAAGACGATATTCGAGATGAGATTTGAGACAAGACGATATTCGAGATAAGAAACGAGATGGGATTTGAGGCGAGATTCGAGATGGGATTCTAGATGAGGTTGTGACAAGACGAGATTCGAGATTGGATTCTAGATTAGATTTGAGGCGAGACGACAATTTTGACGAGATTCGAGATGGGATGCGAGAAGATATTTGAGGCGAGACATGAATTGAAACGAGATACGAGACGAGAATCGAGAGTAAATTCGGAACGGATTCGAGATGGGATTGAAGATGAGATTTGAAAAGGAGATTTGAGACAAGAAAGGATTCGAGACGGATTCGAGATGGGATTCAAGATGTGATTCAAAGAATATTCAATAGTATATTTGAGACGGGATTCGAGATGAGATTTGAGACATGACGAAATTCGAGATGAGATTCGAGATTAGATATGTGACTAGACGATATTCGAGACGAGAATCGAGATTTTATTTGAGATGAGGTTTGAGAGAAGGCGAGATTCGAGATTGGATTCGAAATGAGATTTGAGGCGAGACGAGAATTTTAACGAAATTCGAGATGGGGTTGAAGATGAGATTTGAGAGGAGATTTAAGACGAGATGGCAGAATGGCAAAATGACAGTCGATAATCAAGACGAGTATCGAGATGGGACTTTAGATTAGATTTAAGACAATACAATATTCGAGACGAGAATCGAGATGGGATTCGAGATGAGATTTGAGGCACGAGAATTTCAACGAGATGGGATTCGAGATGATATTTGAGACAAGACGAGATCCGAGACGAGATGCAAGATGAGATTTGAGAGAAGATTCAATAGGAGATTTGAAACGTGATTCGAGTCAAGCATCAAGACAAGATTCGATACGAGAATCAAGATAAATCTCGAGACCAGAATCGAGATGATATTTGAGACGGGATTCGAGATGAGATTTGGGACATGACGAGATACGGGATGAGATTTGAGACAAGACGATATTCGAGACGAGAATTGAGTTGGGATTCGAGATGAGGTTTGAAACAAGACGAGATTCGTGATGATATTTAAGAGGAGATTCGAGAGGAGATTTAAGACGTGATTCGAGTCGATAATCAAAACGAGAATCGAGACGAGATTCGATACAAAAATCAAAGACGAAATTCGAGATGAGAATCGAGGCGATATTTGAGACGGGATTCGGGATGAGATTTGAGACAGGACGATATTCGAGACGAGAACTGAGTTGGGATTCGAGATGAGGTTTGACACAAGACGAGATTCGAGACGAGACCAGCATTTTTTTAGATTCGAGATGATATTTGAAACGAGACGAGGATTGAGACGAGATATGAGATGAGAATCGAGACGTGATTCGAGTCGATAATCAAGACGAGAATCCAGACGAGATTCGATAAAAAAATCAAGACGAAATTCGAGATGAGAATCGAGGCGATATTCGAAATGGGATTTGAGATAAGATTTGAGACATGGAGAGAAACGAACGAGATTCAAGATGGCATTCGAGATGAGATTTGAGACATGACGAGATCCGAGACGAGATTCAAGCTGAAATTTGAGAGAAGATTCAATAGGAGATTTGAAACGTGATTCGAATCAAGAATCAATACGAGAATCGGAACAAAATTCGAGACGAGAATCGAGACGATATTTGAGACGAGATTCAAGATGAGATTTGGGACATGACGAGATACGAGATGAGATTTGAGACAAGACGATATTCGAGACGAGAATTGAGTTGTGATTCGAGATGAAATTTGAGGCAAGACGAGATTCGAGACGAGACGATAAATTTTTACGAGATTCGAGATGATATTTGAAACGAGACGAGAACTGAGACGAGATATGAGATAAGAATCGAGACGAGATTCGAGACAAGATCCGAGATGGGATTCAAGATGAAATTTGAGACGAGATTCAAGAGGAGATTCGAGAGAATATTTTAGGCGTGATTCGAGTCGATAATCAAAACGAGAATCGAGACGAGATTTGATACAAAAATCAAGACGAAATTCGAGATGAGAATCGAGGCGATATTCGAGATGAGATTCTAAATGGGGTTTGAGTTAAGATTTGAGACATGACGAGATTCAAGAAGAGATTCGAGATTCGAGATTGGATTCGAGATGAGATTTGAGACGACACGAGGATTTTGACGGAATTCGAGATGGGATTCAAGATGACAATTTGAGACAAGACGAGACTCGAGACGAGATTCGAGACAAGTTTCGAGATTCGAGGCTACAAAAAATACCCTTCGATTTATTTTTCGATAGTTTAATGTAGATAATTATTACCTCAAAAATGAAAGTATCAACTTCTTCTCTAATGCCCTCGTCATCGATTTGTTGACCCTCTCGATGTGCAGCAATAAGAGTGTCCAACATAGCCATTCTCTTCTTTTTTACTAACATAAACAAAAACAAATTAAATTAAAATACTAAAAAAATTATTTTTCTAAAAAGTTTTGATCATTCAATTAAATTAAATTAATATAATTTAATTAATTAAATTATCAGATTGATTATTATTAATAAATTTTAATTAATAATTACCGAATGCAACGTCGTCATCCGGTTCATTCGACTTCCCATTCATGGTGACCTTGTTTTCTACCAATTGTTCGTGATATTTCTTTCTATCCTGAATTATCTAAAAAAAAACATAATTTTTATGATTTTAGAATTATTATTTAGAAAAATTGATTATAAATAAAAAATAAGCAGTGATTATTCGTATTCGGATTTTAAAAAAGGGTTGAATCAGTGGAAAGAGTCAATAAGTGAAAGACTTGTCTCCGGCCGATGGTGCACTTCTTTATCTACTTAAGAGTAATTACTCTACTTTCAGTAGAATAGAACGGGTTTAATCAGCCAATCAAGATTATGGTGCATTGCAAATTGAATTAATTAAATTAAAATTAATTTAATTAATTAATTTAATTAAATAAGAGCAATTAATCAAAGTAATTAATTCAAGAAAAAAACTTAAATTTCTAAATAAAAATGTAAATATTATTAAATTTATTTTATAACTTACAGTGTTAGAGAAACCATGAAGAGTACTCAATAATTTGGCCTGCTTTGCCCCAGAAGAGGTTTGCGAGAATATTTTTTCTGAGTGCAACCAAGGTCTGAATAATCTAATCGAATAAAATCAATTTTTATGTTAAATTAAATCTTAAAAAAAAATTAATTCATAAATTAATGTATGTTGATTAAAATTCCAAAAAGATGGTCGGTACCTATAAACAATCACGTCTCCTATTTCTGTAACAGCTGATCTGTAATGACTATCTGTAGTGTCTACATCCTCGAGCGAAGTGCCCATTGCAGTTTCTAAATAATAATTATTATTAAAAATTAAATTTTTTATTTAAGGCCATTTAATGAGTGGGTCACTGACCAGATTCCTACCTTACCGGCCTACCTTTCTTAGTGCTTCTTATTTATTATCCCAAATGTTCAACTCGATGTGGCTATTCGTGCGAAAATTAGAAATAAAAAAAGTGTCGGTAAGGTAGGAATTCGGTCAGGTGACCCACTCATCACATGGCCTTAAAATTTTTTTTTTTTTTTTAAATAATTAATTTTTTTACCACAAATGGCATTGAGGGTATATTTCGTCAAAAGCGGGACGAGATCCTTAACAGTTTCACCTCCATCAGCTTTCAGGTGTTTAACAAGACCCTCTCCTTGTTCAACAAAAATGTCGAGAAACTCCAACAAGACATTGAAATGAAAAGCTGGTGTTAGCATTTTCCTCCTCCTTTGCCATTTATTGCCTAAAATATTTATTTTAAAAAAAATGTTTTGTGACTAGTTTAAAAATTGATTTATAATTGCAAAATAAGAAAAAGAAATTTATTTATAACTATCTTGGTTATTATCTTTGCTAGAAAAGATAGAATATAATGATGTTATGACGCTTTCTTTATCAGGAAAACGTATAGCAAACATTGACCCATTGTAATCTCACGCCCACGAATGGACTTCGAATGAATTTTTTATTATTTATTGAAAGCGTATATCAAATCTTGTAGTAAATAATAACACAAACTATCAAATACCCGGACATGGACTATGAACTCGAAATAATATTCAGTGATTATATATATCGAGAAAGAATTCTTAGTTGAATTGAAAATTAAAAAGTTCAATTAATTATAAGAAAAAAAGAAAATCTCTAGAGGAGAAACCGTCTTGATTTTATCTATACATTTTTAAATAATTTTTTTTCTTTAGTTTACATTCAGAAAAAGATTCTTTTATCCAAAGAAAATTAGTTTGAATGAAAAAAAATCATTGGCTCCCAGTTAAAGGAAAGTTTCTTTAATTAAAAAAATTTCTTCTGAATTGAAAAAAATTCTTTAATTTAAAGAAACGGCTTGTGCTTCCGAAGAAAATTTTTTTTTTTAATATGGAACGTTTTTAATTACTTTAAAGTTATTTTTGGCTAAATGAAAAAAAAAATTGTTAAAGAAACGGTTTCTTTCATACGAAACGATTCTTTGAGTCTTATTAATTATGAAACAGAATAAAAGAAAAGATTCTTTGAATTCAAGAAATTTCTTCTGACTCAAGGAAGTGCTTTTTTCTTCCATTAAAAATTTTTTCTTTGTTTAAAAACGATTTTCTTAATTTTGAAATAATTTTTGGTTAAATGAGACAAAAATTGTGTTAAAGAAACGGTTTTTTTCATTCAAAACAAAACTATGAGTCTTATTAATTATGAAATACACAGAGAAAAAAGATTCTTTGATTCAAATGAAATGTTTGTAATAACAAAATTTCTTCAATTTAAAGGGTTAACAAAATGTTAAAGAACCGGTTTCTTTAATTCAAAGCAATTCTATGAGTCTCATTGATTATGAAATACACTAAAAAGATAGATTCTTCAATTGCAATAAAATTTTTTTGAATCTAAGAAGAACATTCATTGGCTCTCAGTCAAAGAAAAGTTTCTTTGATTCAAAAAAATTTCTTGTGAATGCAAAAATTTCTTTTTATGTAAAGAAATGTTTTCACTTTAAAGAAACGGGTTGTGCTTTCAATGAAAAATTCTCTCTAATTTAAAATGATTTTCTTAAAATTGAAGTTGTTTTCGGTTAAATGAGAAAAAAATTGTGTTAAAGAAACGGTTTTCTTATTCAAAAAAATGTTATGAGTCTTATTGATTATGAAATATACTAAAAAAATAGATCCTTCAATTCGAATAAAATTTTTTTGAATCTAAGAAGAACATTCATTGGCTCTCAGTCAAAGAAAAGTTTCTCTAAATCAAAAAAAAAATGTCTTGTCAATCCAAACTTTTCTTTTTATGTAAAGACATTTTTAAACTTTAAAGATACGGTTTGTGCTTTCAATGAAAAATATTATCTAATTTGAAATGATTTTCTTAATTTTGAAGTTATTTTTGGTTAAATGTGAAAAAAATTGTGTTAAAGAAACTGTTTTTTTCATTCAAAACAATGCTATGAGTCTCATTGATTATGAAATACACAGAGAAAAAAGATTCTTTGAATCAAATTAAATTTCTTTGGTTCAAAGAAACGGTTTGTGTTTTTAAAAAAAAAATTCCTTCAATTTAAAGGGTTAACAAAATGTTAAAGAAACGGTTTCTTTAATTTAGAACAATTCTATGGGTCTCATTGATTATGAAATATACTAAAAAAATAGATTCTCTGATTCGAATAAAATTTGTTTGAATCTAAGAAGAACATTCATTAGCTCTCAGTCAAAGAAAAAGGTACTTTGATTCAAAAAAATTTCTTTTCAATCCAAACATTTCTTTTTATTCAAAATCTTCACTTTAAAGAAACGGCTTGTGCTTTCAATGAAAAATTGTCTCTAATTTAAAATGATTTTCTTAATTTTGAAGTTATTTTTGGTTGAATGAGAAAAAAATTGTGTTAAAGAAACGGTTTTTTTCATTCAAAACAAAGCTATGAGTCTTATTGATTATGAAATACACAGAGAAAAAAGATTCTTTGAATTAAATGAAATATCTTTGGTTCAAAGAAACGGTTTGTGTTTTTAATAAAAAAAATTCTTTAATTTAAAGCGTTAACAAAATGTTAAAGAAACGGTTTCTTTAATTCAAAACAATTCTATGAGTCTCATTGATTATGAAATAAACTAAAAAAATAGATCCTTCAATTGGAGTAGAATTTTTTTGAATCTAAGAAGAACATTAATTGGCTCTCAGTCAAAAAAAAGTTTCATTGATTCAACAAAATTTCTTGTGAATCCAAACATTTCTTTTTATTCAAATAAATTTTTTCACTTTAAAGAAACTGTTCCTTCAATTCAAAACAATTGTATGAGTCTTATTGATTATGAAATACACAGAAAAAAAAGATTCTTTGATTCAAATGAAATTTCTTTGGTTCAAAGAAACGGCTTGTGTTTTTAATAAAAAAATTTCTTCAATTTAAAGGATTAACAAAATGTTAAAGAAACGGTTTCTTTAATTCAAAACAATTCTATGAGTCTCATTGATGATGAAATATACTAAAAAAATAGATTCTTCAATTCGAATAAAATTTTTTTGAATAAAAGAAATTTTTTTGGTTCAAACAAACGGTCTTATTGATTATGAAATATACTGAGAAAAAAGATTCTTTGATTCAAATGAAATTTCTTTGAATCAAAGAAAAATATTCATTAGTTCTTAGTCAAAGAAAAGTTTCTTTAATTCAAAAAAATTCCGCGTGAAAAAGAAACGGTTTCTTCAATTCAAAACAATTCTATGAGTCTTATTGATTATGAAATATACTAAAAAATAGATTCTTCAATTCAAATAAAATTTCTTTGAATAAAAGAAATTTCTTTGGTTCAAACAAACGGTTTGTACCTTTACTAAAAAAAGTCTTCAATATAAAGGTTTAAAAAAATGTTAAAGAAGCGGTTTCCTTAATTCAAAACAATTTTTATGAGTCTGATCGATTATGAAATATACTAAGGGAAAAGATTCTTCAATTTAAATAAAATTTCTTTGAATAAAAGAAAAATATTCATTAGCTCTTAGTCAAAGAAAATTTTCTTTAATAAAAAAAAAATGTCTTGTGAATCAAAACAATTATTTTTATTTAGACAAATTTCTATGGTTCAAAGAAAAGGTTTGCACTGCCAATGAAAATTTTTCTTCAATTTAGTTGGTTGAATGAAAAAAAAAATGTTAAAGAAACGGTTTCTTCAATTCAACACAATCGTATGAGTCTTATTGATTATGAAATACACGGAGAAAAAAGATTCTTTGGTTTAAATGAATTTTCTTTGAATCAAAGAACAATATTCATTAGCTCTTAGTCAAAGAAAGGTTTCTTTATTTCAAAAAAATTCCATGTGATTAAAAAATTTATTATTATTCAAAGAAATTTCTTTGGTTCAAAGAAATGATTTGTGCTTTTAATAAAAAAATTTCTTCAATATAAAGGGTTGAAAAAATATTGAAGAAACGTTTTCTTTAATTTAAAACAATTCGATGAGTCATATTGATTATGAAATATACTAAAGGAAAAGATTCTTCAATTTAAATTAGATTTTTTTGAATAAAATAAAATTATTCATTAGCTCTCAATCAAAGAAAAGTTTCCTTAATTCAAAAAAGTGTCTTGGAAATCCAAAAATTTGTTTTCATTCAAAGAAATTTCTATGGTTCAAAGAAAGGGCTTGCGCTTCCAATGAAAATTTTTTGTCAATTTAGATGGTTAGATGAAAAAAAATGTTAAAGGAACGGTTTCTTTAATTCAAAACAATTCTATGAGTCTTATTGATTATGAACTATACTATGAAAAAAGATTCTTTGATTCAAATCAAATTTCTTTGAATAAAAGAAAAATATTCAATAACTCTTATTCCAAGTAAAGTTTCTTTGATTTGAAGCAATTTTGTTAAATTCAAAATTTTCATTCATTAATTTTTTTTCATTTTGTCAACAAACGGTTTCGTGTATTCAAAATAATACTATAAATCTTATTGATTATGAAATAAACGGAGAAAAAAGATTCTTCAACTCAAACGAAATTTCGTCGAATCAAAGAAAAATATTCCTTGTCTCTCAGTCAAAGAAAAGTTTCTTTAATTCAAAAAAATTCCTTGTGATTCCAAAAATTATTTTTTACAAAGAAACAGTCTGTGCTTCCAATGCAAATTTTTCTTTAATTTAAAGAGTTGAAAAAATGTTGAAGAAACGGTTTCTTTATTTCAAAACAATTCTATGAGTCTTATTGATTATGAAATATTTTAAGAAAAAGGATTCTTTGATTCAAATAAAATTTCTTTCAATAAAATAAAAATATTAATTAGCTCTTATCCAAACAAAAGTTTCTTTGATTCAAACGAAATTTCTTTGAATCCAAGAAAAATATTCTTTGGCTCTCAGTCAAAGAAAAGTTTCTTTAATTCAAAAATTTTTTTTGGGATTTCAAAAATTTCTTTTTATTCAAAGAAGCGGTCGTGCTTTCAATGGAAATTTTCTTAAATTCAAGTGTTAAAAAAATGTTAAAGAAACGGGTTTATTTAATTCAAAACAATTCTATGAGTCTTATTGATTATGAAATACATTAAGAAAAAAATTCTTCTATCCCAATAAAATTTCTTTGCTGAACAGTTTCTTTCATCCAGAACAATTCTATGAGTCTTATTGATTATGAAATATACTGAGGAAAAAATTCTTCAATTCAAATGAAATTTCTGCAAGTAAAAGAAAAATATTCATCATCTCTTAGTCAAAGAAAAGTTTCTTTGATTCAAAACAAATTTGTTGTGATTCAAAAAATTTATTTTTATCCAAAAAAAACAGCTTGTGCTTCAATGAAAATTTTTCTTCAATTTAAACGGTAAAAAAATTTAAAAAAAAACGGTCTCTTTAATTCAAAACAATTCAATGGGTCTTATTGATTATGAAATATATGTACTAAGAAAAAAAATTATTTGATTTAAATTAAGTTTCCATGAATCAAAGAAAAATATTAATTGGCTCCCAGTAAATAAATTCTAATCTTATCTGAAAAAAAATTATAAAAATTTTGCAACATAGACTGTTATAGTTTGTAAGTAGTCAAGTTCAATTAATTATAAAATGTTCGTCTAAAAGACAAACTTATATGATTCGAAAGTCAAAAGGTGAAGAGCATGTGACTTTTGACTCATAGACCAGACGCCTTAGTCAACAACAAAAAATGTAATTATAATCGATTTTATCTAATAAGCTCGCTAATAAGTTATTGGATCAAAGTATTATTTGTACATTCCGCGATTTATCATAAAATAAGAGAAACCCTTCCTTCAACATAATTGTTTTCATTTAACCAAAAATAACTTCAAAATAAAGAACTTCATTTTAAATTAAAGACAATTTTTCATAGGGAGCACAGACCGCTTCATTGAACTAAAAAAATTTCTTTGAATAAAAATGAATTTTTGGAATCACAAGAAATTTTTTCAAATTTTTATCAGAATCGGATAATCTTCTTTCATAGTAAATTTCACAATCAATAGGACTCATAGAATTGTCCTGAATAGAAGAAACCGTTTCTTTAATATTTTTTTCAAACCATTTACCCGAAAGAAAATTTTTCATTGAGAGCACAAACCGTTTTGTTGGATAAAAATAAATTTTCGGTATCACAAAAAATTTTTGGAATCACAACAAAATTTTTTGAATTAAAGAAACTTATCTTTGACTAAGAGCTGATGAATATTTTTCTCTGATTCAAAGTATTCGAATCAAAGAATCTTTTTACTTAGTATATTTCATAATCAATAAGACTCATAGAATGGTTTTGAATTGAAGGAACAGTTTCTTTGAACTAAATAAATTTCTTTGAATGAAAATCAATTTTTGGAATCACAAGGAATTTTTTTGCATTAAAGAAACTTTTTCTTGACTATGAGCTAATAAATATTTTTCTTTTATTCAAAGAAATTTCCTTGAATCGAAGAAACTTTTTCTTGACTGAGAGCCAACGAATATTTTTCTTTTATTAAAATTAATTTGATTTGAATCAAATAATTTTTTTCATTATATTTCATAATCAATAAGACTCATACAATTCTTCTGAATTAAAAGAACCGTTTTTTTAACACAATTTTTTTATTTAACCGAAAATAACTTCCAAATAAATTAAATCATTTTAAATTACAGAACAATTTTCAATAAGGGGAAAAAAACTTTGAATCAAACGAAATTTCTTTGAATCAAAAGATATTTCTTTGAAACAAAGAAATTTGTCTTTGACTGAGAGCTAATGAATATTTTTCTTTTACCAAAATAAATTTTATTTGTATCAAAGAGTCTTTTTTTTCATTGTGTTTCATAATCAATAAGACTCATGGAATTGTTCTGAATTAAAAAAACCGTTTCTTTAACATATATTTTTTTTATTTAACCAAAAATAAATTTAAAATAACTAAAACCATTTTAAATTATAGAAAAATTTTCAATTAAGGAAAAGAACTTCTTTGAATGAAACAAAATTTCTTGAAATCAAAAGATATTTCTTTGGAACAGAGGAATTTGTCTTTAACTGAGAGACAATGGATATTTTTCTTTTTCTGGAATTTTTTTTTTTAATCAAAAAATCTTTTTCTCATTGTGTTTCATAATCAATAAGACCCATAGAATTGTTCTGAAATAAAAAAACCGTTTCTTTAACATGTATTTTTTATTTCACCAACAATAAAAAATAACAGGTGACTGAGTCACCTTTTTGGTGAAAAATTTTACTTCATAATCAATAAGACTCATATAATTGTTTGGAATAAAAAAAAACGTTTCTTTAACATATTTTTTTTTATTGATCAAAAAATAACTTCAAAATAAATAAAATCATTTTTAATTGAAGAAAAATTTTCAATTGAGGGGAAAACGGTTTTTTTAATTCACAACCATTCTATGAGTCTTATTGATTATGAAGTTAAATTTTAACAATTCAAATTTTGTTTGAAAATTTAACTATAATGTTGAACATATATTTGAATAAACTTCATTTGAGATTCAAAATTTGGTTGAAAATTCATTTATTCTGTTAAAAATGGATTTTTTTGGTTGAAAATTCATATCATTAGTTGAAAATTAATTTTTTTAAATCAAAATTAATTTTTTAAACTAAGAATTCAGGTATTCTATTTTTTTCAAAAATGTATCTTTTTTTAATAAACATTTCATCTTCTTAGCTGAAAATTCATCTGCTTGGTTGAAAATTGGTCTCTTTCGTTAAAAATTGATATTTTTTATTTGAAAATTCAATTATCTGGTTAAATTTTTTTTTTATTGAAGACATAATTTGAGTTCAAATTCATTTCTTTATTAAATATTTCGTATTAAAACTTTATTTTTAATTTTCAACCAAATAGTTTGGTAATACTTTTATTTTGTTTCAAAATTTATTAATTTAAGTAAGTTTCGGTTTTAGAGAATAATTATTTTCATTTAAATAATGCAATAAAAAGCTTGAAAAATGGTAATTTTTCACCTCTTGCAAAAATACAACTTCTGATTGATATTTGACAATAAAGTTACTTTTGCTCATGTCAAATAAAAATTTTTATTCTGCTTAATATGTTCGGATTTGGTTAAATAATAAAATTTTACATTAGTAAATCTTACATTTTTGTAAACTTACCAGTGCTGGTTAACAATCCAGTACCCAACCATGGTTGCAGCATGTCGTAAGCATTCCCTTTTTCTATATGCCTCATGCTTGTCAACAATTTCTGTTGAATGGAACATAAAACATGAAAATTATTTAACAATTTAAATAATATTTTTTTTTTTATTAAATTAATTTTTATTTTAATTAAAAATTTAGCTAAAGCAATTTTAAACACGTTTTTTCATATTAATATAATTATTATCAAAATAAATTTTATTCAAATCAAAGGCTTTTTTTCATTGTATTTCATAATCAAGAAGACTCATAGAATTGTTCTGAATTAAAAAAACCGTTTCTTTAACATATACTTTTTTATTTAACCAAAAATAACTTCAAAATAAATGAAATCATTTTAAATTGAAGAAAAATTTTCAATTAAGGAGAAAAAAAACTTCTTTTAATAAAACAAAATTTTTTGGAATCAAAAGATGCTTCTTTGAAAGAAACAAATTAGTCTTTTACTGGAAGCCAATTAATATTTTCCTTTTATCAAAATAAATTTTATTTCAATCAAAGAATCTTTTTTTGCATTGTATTTCATAATCAAGAAGACTCATATATACAATTGATCTCATTTTAAAAAATCATTTCTTTAACATATATTTCTTCATTTAACCAAAAATAACTTCAAGATAATTGAAATCATTTTAAATTAAAGAAAAATGTTCAATTAAAAAAAAAACTTCTTTGCATGGAACAAAATTTCTTGAAATCAAAAGATGCTTCTTCGAAACAAAGAAACTTGTCTTTCACTGAAAGCCAATGAATAATTTTCTTCTATCAAAATAAATTTTATAAAAATAAACAACTTCTTGAAACAATTTTTAAGAAGTGAATTTAAATTAAATTTTTTTAATTGGAATTTTAATTTAAAAAGTGAATAAATTTTGTTTGAATCAAATAATCTTTTTTTCATTGTATTTCGTAATCAATAAGACTCATAGAATTGTTCTGAATTAAATAAACCGTTTCTTTAACATATATTTTTTTTATTTAACCAAAAATAATTTAAAAATAAATGAAATCATTTTAAATTGAAGAAGAATTTTCAATTGAGGAAAAAAAACTTCTTTGAATGAAACGAAATTTCTTGGAATCAAAAGATGCCTCAATAATAATAATATCATCAATGCTATGAGTCTTAATGATTATGAAATACAATGAAAAAAAAATTCTTTGATTCGGATAAAATTTATTTTAATAAAAGAAAAATATTGATTGCCTTTCAGTCAAAGATAAATGTAATAAATTAGTAATAACCCCGCGCACTTCTTATGGAAATTAGATTTCGGTTAAATTGGCCCAATTTTTTGTGTAGTATTACTATTTAAAAAAATGGGTCAATTTGGCCAAAACCCGATTTCCATAAAAAACGTGCCTTGTAAGTTTTTAAAATTTTGTTATTAAATTGTCGGAAATCGGAATTAAGGCCATGTGAAGAGTGGGTCACGTGACCGGATTCCTACCTTACCGACACTTTTTTAGGACCAGAGCCGCATTCCTTAATGCTTCTTATTTATTATCCCAAATTTTCAACTCGATGTGGCTATTCGTGTGAACACAAGTTTACAAATAAAAAAAGTGTCGGTAAAGTAGGAATCCGGTCACGTGACCCACTCGTCACATGGCCTTAAGGCAAAACATTTTATTTTCTAGTAGATTTTTTACATTATTTTTGGAAAAATCGTGGAAAAATACAACGCCAAAAATCAAAATTATACCAAAATTTTTTTACCGTAGCTGCTTATTTAATGTATTGCCTATTATATTTGTTAATAATTTCTTAATCCTAATTTACGTTCGAATAGACACATTTAATTTCAATTAATTATCCTAGATCTAATTTAATTGGGGGGGGGGGGGGCACGACAGCTTGACATTTTTATTATTATCAGAGAATATTATGAAATTGAAGTTTTTGTGAACATAAAAAAAAAATTATTTTCTAACATTAAAACTATCGAAAATTAAAAAATCCATTATTATACAAATGTTTAAATATTAGTTCCAATTATTTTTAACAATAACTAATAATTAATTATTTCGAATTGAAAGGGTTTGAAATTGAAAAAAAAAATATACTGAACAATTATGAATTGAAAACTTTCCAAATAAAGTAATGAATTTTAGATTAGGTAAATTAAAAAAAATGACAATAATTCGAATGGAGTAAAATGGAATTCAGCTTGAATAATTTTAAGTTAAAACATTTTTCAATCTGTATTTCTCAAGAATGTAAAACTCCAGATGAAAACTTTGAAAATTGGACAATTTCATTAGAAAGAAGTTCAAATTTTATCATTTCTCATTCAAAGCGTTCAAAATTGAGCGATTTTATAATCTTGGATTGTAAGACTTTAAAATTGAAGAATTTTACATTGCTAATCGTTAAAATTGAAGAATTTTAAATTTCAATTTTAAATTGAAAATCTTCAAAATTAAGGATTTTTCAATTTTTGGAACATGGACTTCAATTTTGAATAACTACAATTGAAAAGCCTTCCATTTCAACAATTTATAATTTAAAATTTTCCCATTTTCAAGATTTATAATTTAAGATTAAATAATTTGGAATGGTAGCAGTATAAAATGATCTAACTTTGAACGTTTTTTTAAACACGTAGTTCAATTTTGAAGATTGGCAATTGAAAATAATAGATTTGATACTTTCACGATGATTCATTATAATAAATTTAAATTTAGAATTTAAAATTTAAAGATTTTTCGGGTTTCAATCGTGTGCGAAACTATGAATGTTGCCGACGTTTCGTGAACATTGCAGTTCACATCTTCAGGGCTTATATACAGGGTGTTTTTTTTAACTTGAGACAACGGAATATCTAAAAAAATACGCATCCTACGGAAAAAATGTCTGGAATGAAAACTTTTTATTTTCGAGGGGGAAAAAAGATTTGTTAAAATTTACCCCACCCCCACCCCCACAGGAGGCAGGGGTGGGGGTAACTTTGTAATTTCAAATGGCAACCCCAATTTTTTATCACAGATTCAGATTCTCCTTTACGAAATACGTAAG
>CAKNXH010068733.1:0-18466 GCA_932178445.1 Andricus quercusramuli
AATAAAGTTAATTTTCAACCGAATAGTTGAATTTTCTACCCAAAAAGTGGAATTTTCAACAAAAAAGGATGACTAAAAAAATTGTTCATTTTCAACAAAATAATCAAATTTTCAACTAAATCATAAAATTTTCTACTAAAAAATAAGAATTTTTGAAAACAAATGAATTTTCAAAAAGTAGTTGAATTAAAACTGAAAAAGATCAATTTTCAACCAAAAATAATTATTTTCTACCAAAAAAGACAAATTTTCAACGAAGAACATACATTTTAAACCAAATAGTTACATTTTTAACAAAAAGTTAAATTTTCAGTCAAAAAAATTATTTTTCAACAAAAAAAAACGAATTTTTAACAAAAAAGTTCAATTTTCAACTAATAAAATGAATCTAAAAAAAAAAAATTTTTGATCAACCCTTAGAATTTTGAACCCAAAAATATGAATTTTTAATAAAAAAATTTTTTTTCATCGAAACAGCTGAGTTTTCAAACAAAAAGGATGACTTCAATTTGTTTTTAATTTTTAATAAAATAATTAAATTTTGAACGAAATAATGAAATTTTTAACCAAAAAAGAAACAAAATCGAACAACATACATTAATTATCAACAAATGGTTGCATTTTTAACTAAAAAATTATATTTTTAATCAATAATGAAACAATTGAATTTTCAGTCACACAAATTATTTTTCAACTAAAATAAAATAAATTTTTAACAAAAAAGTACAATTTTCAAATAATAAAATGTATCTAAAAAAAATGATTTTTCGATCAACCTGTAGAATTTTGAACTCAAAAATATGAATTTTTAACAAAAAAGTTAATTTTCAACAAAACAGTTAAGTTATCAAACAAAAAGGATGTCTTTTTAACAATTTTTTTCATTTTTAACAAAATAATTAAATTTTCAACAAAATAACAAAATGTTTGACAAAAAATAAACAAATTTCAAAAACTTACATGAATTATTAACAAATAGTTGAAAATGTTGAATCTTCAAATAAAAAAATTAATTTTTAACAAAGGAAAAAAAGGAAAAAAAAAGAAAAAAAAAATGGAACTCCATTTTTAACGGGAATCTTAACTGGTGAATATGAAGACCTAGGTTCGAATCCCAGCGCAGGTAAATTTTTTTTTTTTATGTTATGTGTTCTATTTTCAATTTTTTTTCATGTTTATTTAAGAAAAAAACTTGCCTATGCAATTCCGAGCTCCGGCACTAAAAGGAATATATGAATATGGATGTCTGCCTTGAATTCGGTCAGGCAAAAACCTATCTGGTTCAAATTTGTGAGGATTCGGCCAGAAACTGGGATCTCTTTGGAGGTCGTAAATATAGAGTTGAACGCACGTTCCAGCAGGGGCTACAAAATTTTCTGAAACAGAGAAAAAAAAATATTTTTTGAAATCGTTACCCAATATTTCAAGGAATCTGTATTATCATCAGAGAATAACAGATATTTTTAACGTCTTTTCAGACTAGATGGAGTTGTGAATTGAAAATTATTTTAATTAATTTTTTTTCTGAAAAAAGATCTCTCCCTCCGCTGGGAATCGAACGTCAGAACTTCCGATTGCCGGTCTGGTTTTTTCCCATTAAGCTGCTAGAGAGATCGAAAGAAGAAACTTTTTTTCAGAAAATAGACGCATTATTTTGCTAGATGGTACAAGTTAAATTTTTCAAATCAAAATTTTTCCCAGCAGAGCGAAAGGAGATCTTTTTTCAGAAAAAAATTGAAATAATCTTCAATTCATAATTCCATCTAGTCTGAAAAGACGTTAAAAAATTTCTGTTATTCTCTGATGATAATACAGATTTCTTGAACAATTTAACTTGTACCATCTAGCAAAATAATGCGTGTATTTTCTGAGAAAAGTTTCTTCCCTCGATCCCTCTAGGAGCTTAATGGGAAAGCACCCGACCGGCAATCGGAAGTTATGAGGTTCGATTCCCAGCGGAGCGAAAGGAGAAGATCTTTTTTCAGAAAAAAATTAATTCAAATAAGATAATAATTGATAATAATAAATTAATTTAATTTCGAAAGATTTTTTGTTTGTTAAGAAAATAAAAAATATTTACTTAATTGTAAATCTTGTCGAATCGTTCTGGCTATGAATGGAACGCTCGGATATAATCGCAAAGCCTCTTTGATGCATCTTTCAAGATATGAAAATCGTTGAATTTCAGCCATCCCCATTTTTCCATTGCTTTCTCTTAATACTTCATCAACTTCATTTCTGGCATGTGCCTTTAAAATAAATTGTTGTTTTGTATCCATGTGACTTTTCTTCAACTCATACATTTTTTAAAAAATAAAAAAAAAATGAAAAAAAATTACAAAATTGATATTCACCTGAATTTCTCTGTGTTCTGCAAGAAGTGATACTGCAAAACACATTCCCATTGCAGTTGTGTCATGTCCCTAGAATAAAATAATTTTTTCTATATATTTGAAAAAGTATATATGGTTGCCAGAATTAAAATTTCGGTTCAATCCGCCCATCTTACTTTTTTACGTGAATCGAGACGAGATTCGAGAGAAGATTTGAGACTTGATTCAAGACGATATTGGAGTCGAGAGTCAAGACTAGAATCAAGACGAGATTCGAGACAAGAATCGAGGCGACATTCAAGAACATATTCGAGAAGAGATTCGATATGAGATTTGAGACGAGAATCGAGACGAAATACGAGATGGGATTCCAGATGAGATTTGAGACGAGAAGGGATTCGAGATGAGATTTGAGACAAGACGAGATCCGCGAGGAGATTCGAGAGGGGATTCAATAGAATATTTGAGACATTCGAGTGAAGAATCGAGACGAAATTCGATAAGAGAATCAAGACAAAATTCGATAAGAGAATCGACACGATATTTAAGACGGTATTCAAGATGAGGTTTGAGACATGAAGAGATTCGAGATGAGATTTGTGACATGACAAGATTCGAGATGAGATTTGAGGCGAGACGACAATTTTGACGAGATTCGAGACGAGAATCGAGAGTAAATTCCAAACGGATTCGAGATGGGATTGAAGATGAGATTTGAGAGGAGATTTGAGGCAAGAAAGGATTCGAGACGGATTCGAGATGGGATTCAAGATGAGATTCGAAAGGATATTCAATAGTATATTGGAGACGGAATTCGAGATGAGTTCTGAGACATGACGAGATTCGAGATGAGATTTGAGACAAGACGATATTCGAGAACGAGAATCGAGATGGTATTTGAGATGAGTTTTGAGAGAAGGCAAGATTCGAGATGGGATTCGAGATGAGATTTGAGACGAGACGGGATTTGAGATGAGATTTGAGACAAGACGAGATCCGAGAGGAGATTTGAGAGGTGATTCAATAGAAGATTTGAGACATGATTCGAGTCAAGAATCAAGACGAGAATCGAGACGAAATTCGATAAGAGAATCAAGACAAAGTTCGAGACGAGAATCGACACGATATTTAAAACGGTATTCAAGATGAGGTTTGAGACATGAAGAGATTCGAGATGAATTCGAGATCAGATTTGAGACATGACGAGATCCGAGAGGAGATTTGAGAGGTGATTCAACAGAAGATTTGAGACATGATTCGAGTCAAGAATCAAGACGAGAATCGAGACGAAATTCGATAAGAGAATCAAGACAAAGTTCGAGACGAGAATCGACACGATATTTAAGACGGTATTCAAGATGAGGTTTTAGACATGAAGAGATTCGAGATGAATTCGAGATGAGATTTGAGACATGACGAGATTCGAGATGAGATTTGAGACAAGACGATATTCGAGATGAGATTTGAGACAAGACGATATTCGAGATAAGAAACGAGATGGGATTTGAGGCGAGATTCGAGATGGGATTCTAGATGAGGTTGTGACAAGACGAGATTCGAGATTGGATTCTAGATTAGATTTGAGGCGAGACGACAATTTTGACGAGATTCGAGATGGGATGCGAGAAGATATTTGAGGCGAGACATGAATTGAAACGAGATACGAGACGAGAATCGAGAGTAAATTCGGAACGGATTCGAGATGGGATTGAAGATGAGATTTGAAAAGGAGATTTGAGACAAGAAAGGATTCGAGACGGATTCGAGATGGGATTCAAGATGTGATTCAAAGAATATTCAATAGTATATTTGAGACGGGATTCGAGATGAGATTTGAGACATGACGAAATTCGAGATGAGATTCGAGATTAGATATGTGACTAGACGATATTCGAGACGAGAATCGAGATTTTATTTGAGATGAGGTTTGAGAGAAGGCGAGATTCGAGATTGGATTCGAAATGAGATTTGAGGCGAGACGAGAATTTTAACGAAATTCGAGATGGGGTTGAAGATGAGATTTGAGAGGAGATTTAAGACGAGATGGCAGAATGGCAAAATGACAGTCGATAATCAAGACGAGTATCGAGATGGGACTTTAGATTAGATTTAAGACAATACAATATTCGAGACGAGAATCGAGATGGGATTCGAGATGAGATTTGAGGCACGAGAATTTCAACGAGATGGGATTCGAGATGATATTTGAGACAAGACGAGATCCGAGACGAGAAGCAAGATGAGATTTGAGAGAAGATTCAATAGGAGATTTGAAACGTGATTCGAGTCAAGCATCAAGACAAGATTCGATACGAGAATCAAGATAAATCTCGAGACCAGAATCGAGATGATATTTGAGACGGGATTCGAGATGAGATTTGGGACATGACGAGATACGGGATGAGATTTGAGACAAGACGATATTCGAGACGAGAATTGAGTTGGGATTCGAGATGAGGTTTGAAACAATACGAGATTTGAGATGATATTTGAGAGGAGATTCGAGAGGAGATTTAAGACGTGATTCGAGTCGATAATCAAAACGAGAATCGAGACGAGATTCGATGCAAAAATCAAAGACGAAATTCGAGATGAGAATCGAGGCGATATTTGAGACGGGATTCGGGATGAGATTTGAGACAGGACGATATTCGATACGAGAACTGAGTTGGGATTCGAGATGAGGTTTGACACAAGACGAGATTCGTGACGAAACCAGCATTTTTTTGAGATTCGAGATGATATTTTAAACGAGACGAGGATTGAGACGAGATATGAGATGAGAATCGAGACGTGATTCGAGTCGATAATCAAGACGAGAATCCAGACGAGATTCGATAAAAAAATCAAGACGAAATTCGAGATGAGAATCGAGGCGATATTCGAAATGGGATTTGAGATAAGATTTGAGACATGGAGAGAAACGAACGAGATTCAAGATGGCATTCGAGATGAGATTTGAGACATGACGAGATCCGAGACGAGATTCAAGCTGAAATTTGAGAGAAGATTCAATAGGAGATTTGAAACGTGATTCGAATCAAGAATCAATACGAGAATCGGAACAAAATTCGAGACGAGAATCGAGACGATATTTGAGACGAGATTCAAGATGAGATTTGGGACATGACGAGATACGAGATGAGATTTGAGACAAGACGATATTGGAGACGAGAATTGAGTTGTGATTCGAGATGAAATTTGAGGCAAGACGAGATTCGAGACGAGACGATACATTTTTACGAGATTCGAGATGATATTTGAAACGAGACGAGAACTGAGACGAGATATGAGATGAGAATCGAGACGAGATTCGAGACAAGATCCGAGATGGGATTCAAGATGAGATTTGAGACGAGATTCAAGAGGAGATTCGAGAGAATATTTGAGGCGTGATTCGAGTCGATAATCAAAACGAGAATCGAGACGAGATTTGATACAAAAATCAAGACGAAATTCGAGATGAGAATCGAGGCGATATTCGAGATGAGATTCTAAATGGGGTTTGAGTTAAGATTTGAGACATGACGAGATTCGAGAAGAGATTCGAGATTCGAGATTGGATTCGAGATGAGATTTGAGACGACACGAGGATTTTGACGGAATTCGAGATGGGATTCAAGATGACAATTTGAGACAAGACGAGACTCGAGACGAGATTCGAGACAAGTTTCGAGATTCGAGGCTACAAAAAATACCCTTCGATTTATTTTTCGATAGTTTAATGTAGATAATTATTACCTCAAAAATGAAAGTATCAACTTCTTCTCTAATGCCCTCGTCATCGATTTGTTGACCCTCTCGATGTGCAGCAATAAGAGTGTCCAACATAGCCATTCTCTTCTTTTTTACTAACATAAACAAAAACAAATTAAATTAAAATACTAAAAAAATTATTTTTCTAAAAAGTTTTGATCATTCAATTAAATTAAATTAATATAATTTAATTAATTAAATTATCAGATTGATTATTATTAATAAATTTTAATTAATAATTACCGAATGCAACGTCGTCATCCGGTTCATTCGACTTCCCATTCATGGTGACCTTGTTTTCTACCAATTGTTCGTGATATTTCTTTCTATCCTGAATTATCTAAAAAAAACATAATTTTTATGATTTTAGAATTATTATTCAGAAAAATTGATTATAAATAAAAAATAAGCAGTGATTATTCGTATTCGGATTTTAAAAAAGGGTTGAATCAGTGGAAAGAGTCAATAAGTGAAAGACTTGTCTCCGGCCGATGGTGCACTTCTTTATCTACTTAAGAGTAATTACTCTACTTTCAGTAGAATAGAACGGGTTTAATCAGCCAATCAAGATTATGGTGCATTGCAAATTGAATTAATTAAATTAAAATTAATTTAATTAATTAATTTAATTAAATAAGAGCAATTAATCAAAGTAATTAATTCAAGAAAAAAACTTAAATTTCTAAATAAAAATGTAAATATTATTAAATTTATTTTATAACTTACAGTGTTAGAGAAACCATGAAGAGTACTCAATAATTTGGCCTGCTTTGCCCCAGAAGAGGTTTGCGAGAATATTTTTTCTGAGTGCAACCAAGGTCTGAATAATCTAATCGAATAAAATCAATTTTTATGTTAAATTAAATCTTAAAAAAAAATTAATTCATAAATTAATGTATGTTGATTAAAATTCCAAAAAGATGGTCGGTACCTATAAACAATCACGTCTCCTATTTCTGTAACAGCTGATCTGTAATGACTATCTGTAGTGTCTACATCCTCGAGCGAAGTGCCCATTGCAGTTTCTAAATAATAATTATTATTAAAAATTAAATTTTTTATTTAAGGCCATTTAATGAGTGGGTCACTGACCAGATTCCTACCTTACCGGCCTACCTTTCTTAGTGCTTCTTATTTATTATCCCAAATGTTCAACTCGATGTGGCTATTCGTGCGAAAATTAGAAATAAAAAAAGTGTCGGTAAGGTAGGAATTCGGTCAGGTGACCCACTCATCACATGGCCTTAAAATTTTTTTTTTTTTTTAAATAATTAATTTTTTTACCACAAATGGCATTGAGGGTATATTTCGTCAAAAGCGGGACGAGATCCTTAACAGTTTCACCTCCATCAGCTTTCAGGTGTTTAACAAGACCCTCTCCTTGTTCAACAAAAATGTCGAGAAACTCCAACAAGACATTGAAATGAAAAGCTGGTGTTAGCATTTTCCTCCTCCTTTGCCATTTATTGCCTAAAATATTTATTTTAAAAAAAATGTTTTGTGACTAGTTTAAAAATTGATTTATAATTGCAAAATAAGAAAAAGAAATTTATTTATAACTATCTTGGTTATTATCTTTGCTAGAAAAGATAGAATATAATGATGTTATGACGCTTTCTTTATCAGGAAAACGTATAGCAAACATTGACCCATTGTAATCTCACGCCCACGAATGGACTTCGAATGAATTTTTTATTATTTATTGAAAGCGTATATCAAATCTTGTAGTAAATAATAACACAAACTATCAAATACCCGG
This sequence comes from Andricus quercusramuli, assembly GCA_932178445.1. Taxonomy (NCBI): domain Eukaryota; kingdom Metazoa; phylum Arthropoda; class Insecta; order Hymenoptera; family Cynipidae; genus Andricus; species Andricus quercusramuli. The sequence continues at coordinate 7,849 of CAKNXH010068733.1, forward strand.
ACATGGACTATGAACTCGAAATAATATTCAGTGATTATATATATCGAGAAAGAATTCTTAGTTGAATTGAAAATTAAAAAGTTCAATTAATTATAAGAAAAAAAGAAAATCTCTAGAGGAGAAACCGTCTTGATTTTATCTATACATTTTTAAATAATTTTTTTTCTTTAGTTTACATTCAGAAAAAGATTCTTTTATCCAAAGAAAATTAGTTTGAATGAAAAAAAATCATTGGCTCCCAGTTAAAGGAAAGTTTCTTTAATTAAAAAAATTTCTTCTGAATTGAAAAAAATTCTTTAATTTAAAGAAACGGCTTGTGCTTCCGAAGAAAATTTTTTTTTTTAATATGGAACGTTTTTAATTACTTTAAAGTTATTTTTGGCTAAATGAAAAAAAAAATTGTTAAAGAAACGGTTTCTTTCATACGAAACGATTCTTTGAGTCTTATTAATTATGAAACAGAATAAAAGAAAAGATTCTTTGAATTCAAGAAATTTCTTCTGACTCAAGGAAGTGCTTTTTTCTTCCATTAAAAATTTTTTCTTTGTTTAAAAACGATTTTCTTAATTTTGAAATAATTTTTGGTTAAATGAGACAAAAATTGTGTTAAAGAAACGGTTTTTTTCATTCAAAACAAAACTATGAGTCTTATTAATTATGAAATACACAGAGAAAAAAGATTCTTTGATTCAAATGAAATGTTTGTAATAACAAAATTTCTTCAATTTAAAGGGTTAACAAAATGTTAAAGAACCGGTTTCTTTAATTCAAAGCAATTCTATGAGTCTCATTGATTATGAAATACACTAAAAAGATAGATTCTTCAATTGCAATAAAATTTTTTTGAATCTAAGAAGAACATTCATTGGCTCTCAGTCAAAGAAAAGTTTCTTTGATTCAAAAAAATTTCTTGTGAATGCAAAAATTTCTTTTTATGTAAAGAAATGTTTTCACTTTAAAGAAACGGGTTGTGCTTTCAATGAAAAATTCTCTCTAATTTAAAATGATTTTCTTAAAATTGAAGTTGTTTTCGGTTAAATGAGAAAAAAATTGTGTTAAAGAAACGGTTTTCTTATTCAAAAAAATGTTATGAGTCTTATTGATTATGAAATATACTAAAAAAATAGATCCTTCAATTCGAATAAAATTTTTTTGAATCTAAGAAGAACATTCATTGGCTCTCAGTCAAAGAAAAGTTTCTCTAAATCAAAAAAAAAATGTCTTGTCAATCCAAACTTTTCTTTTTATGTAAAGACATTTTTAAACTTTAAAGATACGGTTTGTGCTTTCAATGAAAAATATTATCTAATTTGAAATGATTTTCTTAATTTTGAAGTTATTTTTGGTTAAATGTGAAAAAAATTGTGTTAAAGAAACTGTTTTTTTCATTCAAAACAATGCTATGAGTCTCATTGATTATGAAATACACAGAGAAAAAAGATTCTTTGAATCAAATTAAATTTCTTTGGTTCAAAGAAACGGTTTGTGTTTTTAAAAAAAAAATTCCTTCAATTTAAAGGGTTAACAAAATGTTAAAGAAACGGTTTCTTTAATTTAGAACAATTCTATGGGTCTCATTGATTATGAAATATACTAAAAAAATAGATTCTCTGATTCGAATAAAATTTGTTTGAATCTAAGAAGAACATTCATTAGCTCTCAGTCAAAGAAAAAGGTACTTTGATTCAAAAAAATTTCTTTTCAATCCAAACATTTCTTTTTATTCAAAATCTTCACTTTAAAGAAACGGCTTGTGCTTTCAATGAAAAATTGTCTCTAATTTAAAATGATTTTCTTAATTTTGAAGTTATTTTTGGTTGAATGAGAAAAAAATTGTGTTAAAGAAACGGTTTTTTTCATTCAAAACAAAGCTATGAGTCTTATTGATTATGAAATACACAGAGAAAAAAGATTCTTTGAATTAAATGAAATATCTTTGGTTCAAAGAAACGGTTTGTGTTTTTAATAAAAAAAATTCTTTAATTTAAAGCGTTAACAAAATGTTAAAGAAACGGTTTCTTTAATTCAAAACAATTCTATGAGTCTCATTGATTATGAAATAAACTAAAAAAATAGATCCTTCAATTGGAGTAGAATTTTTTTGAATCTAAGAAGAACATTAATTGGCTCTCAGTCAAAAAAAAGTTTCATTGATTCAACAAAATTTCTTGTGAATCCAAACATTTCTTTTTATTCAAATAAATTTTTTCACTTTAAAGAAACTGTTCCTTCAATTCAAAACAATTGTATGAGTCTTATTGATTATGAAATACACAGAAAAAAAAGATTCTTTGATTCAAATGAAATTTCTTTGGTTCAAAGAAACGGCTTGTGTTTTTAATAAAAAAATTTCTTCAATTTAAAGGATTAACAAAATGTTAAAGAAACGGTTTCTTTAATTCAAAACAATTCTATGAGTCTCATTGATGATGAAATATACTAAAAAAATAGATTCTTCAATTCGAATAAAATTTTTTTGAATAAAAGAAATTTTTTTGGTTCAAACAAACGGTCTTATTGATTATGAAATATACTGAGAAAAAAGATTCTTTGATTCAAATGAAATTTCTTTGAATCAAAGAAAAATATTCATTAGTTCTTAGTCAAAGAAAAGTTTCTTTAATTCAAAAAAATTCCGCGTGAAAAAGAAACGGTTTCTTCAATTCAAAACAATTCTATGAGTCTTATTGATTATGAAATATACTAAAAAATAGATTCTTCAATTCAAATAAAATTTCTTTGAATAAAAGAAATTTCTTTGGTTCAAACAAACGGTTTGTACCTTTACTAAAAAAAGTCTTCAATATAAAGGTTTAAAAAAATGTTAAAGAAGCGGTTTCCTTAATTCAAAACAATTTTTATGAGTCTGATCGATTATGAAATATACTAAGGGAAAAGATTCTTCAATTTAAATAAAATTTCTTTGAATAAAAGAAAAATATTCATTAGCTCTTAGTCAAAGAAAATTTTCTTTAATAAAAAAAAAATGTCTTGTGAATCAAAACAATTATTTTTATTTAGACAAATTTCTATGGTTCAAAGAAAAGGTTTGCACTGCCAATGAAAATTTTTCTTCAATTTAGTTGGTTGAATGAAAAAAAAATGTTAAAGAAACGGTTTCTTCAATTCAACACAATCGTATGAGTCTTATTGATTATGAAATACACGGAGAAAAAAGATTCTTTGGTTTAAATGAATTTTCTTTGAATCAAAGAACAATATTCATTAGCTCTTAGTCAAAGAAAGGTTTCTTTATTTCAAAAAAATTCCATGTGATTAAAAAATTTATTATTATTCAAAGAAATTTCTTTGGTTCAAAGAAATGATTTGTGCTTTTAATAAAAAAATTTCTTCAATATAAAGGGTTGAAAAAATATTGAAGAAACGTTTTCTTTAATTTAAAACAATTCGATGAGTCATATTGATTATGAAATATACTAAAGGAAAAGATTCTTCAATTTAAATTAGATTTTTTTGAATAAAATAAAATTATTCATTAGCTCTCAATCAAAGAAAAGTTTCCTTAATTCAAAAAAGTGTCTTGGAAATCCAAAAATTTGTTTTCATTCAAAGAAATTTCTATGGTTCAAAGAAAGGGCTTGCGCTTCCAATGAAAATTTTTTGTCAATTTAGATGGTTAGATGAAAAAAAATGTTAAAGGAACGGTTTCTTTAATTCAAAACAATTCTATGAGTCTTATTGATTATGAACTATACTATGAAAAAAGATTCTTTGATTCAAATCAAATTTCTTTGAATAAAAGAAAAATATTCAATAACTCTTATTCCAAGTAAAGTTTCTTTGATTTGAAGCAATTTTGTTAAATTCAAAATTTTCATTCATTAATTTTTTTTCATTTTGTCAACAAACGGTTTCGTGTATTCAAAATAATACTATAAATCTTATTGATTATGAAATAAACGGAGAAAAAAGATTCTTCAACTCAAACGAAATTTCGTCGAATCAAAGAAAAATATTCCTTGTCTCTCAGTCAAAGAAAAGTTTCTTTAATTCAAAAAAATTCCTTGTGATTCCAAAAATTATTTTTTACAAAGAAACAGTCTGTGCTTCCAATGCAAATTTTTCTTTAATTTAAAGAGTTGAAAAAATGTTGAAGAAACGGTTTCTTTATTTCAAAACAATTCTATGAGTCTTATTGATTATGAAATATTTTAAGAAAAAGGATTCTTTGATTCAAATAAAATTTCTTTCAATAAAATAAAAATATTAATTAGCTCTTATCCAAACAAAAGTTTCTTTGATTCAAACGAAATTTCTTTGAATCCAAGAAAAATATTCTTTGGCTCTCAGTCAAAGAAAAGTTTCTTTAATTCAAAAATTTTTTTTGGGATTTCAAAAATTTCTTTTTATTCAAAGAAGCGGTCGTGCTTTCAATGGAAATTTTCTTAAATTCAAGTGTTAAAAAAATGTTAAAGAAACGGGTTTATTTAATTCAAAACAATTCTATGAGTCTTATTGATTATGAAATACATTAAGAAAAAAATTCTTCTATCCCAATAAAATTTCTTTGCTGAACAGTTTCTTTCATCCAGAACAATTCTATGAGTCTTATTGATTATGAAATATACTGAGGAAAAAATTCTTCAATTCAAATGAAATTTCTGCAAGTAAAAGAAAAATATTCATCATCTCTTAGTCAAAGAAAAGTTTCTTTGATTCAAAACAAATTTGTTGTGATTCAAAAAATTTATTTTTATCCAAAAAAAACAGCTTGTGCTTCAATGAAAATTTTTCTTCAATTTAAACGGTAAAAAAATTTAAAAAAAAACGGTCTCTTTAATTCAAAACAATTCAATGGGTCTTATTGATTATGAAATATATGTACTAAGAAAAAAAATTATTTGATTTAAATTAAGTTTCCATGAATCAAAGAAAAATATTAATTGGCTCCCAGTAAATAAATTCTAATCTTATCTGAAAAAAAATTATAAAAATTTTGCAACATAGACTGTTATAGTTTGTAAGTAGTCAAGTTCAATTAATTATAAAATGTTCGTCTAAAAGACAAACTTATATGATTCGAAAGTCAAAAGGTGAAGAGCATGTGACTTTTGACTCATAGACCAGACGCCTTAGTCAACAACAAAAAATGTAATTATAATCGATTTTATCTAATAAGCTCGCTAATAAGTTATTGGATCAAAGTATTATTTGTACATTCCGCGATTTATCATAAAATAAGAGAAACCCTTCCTTCAACATAATTGTTTTCATTTAACCAAAAATAACTTCAAAATAAAGAACTTCATTTTAAATTAAAGACAATTTTTCATAGGGAGCACAGACCGCTTCATTGAACTAAAAAAATTTCTTTGAATAAAAATGAATTTTTGGAATCACAAGAAATTTTTTCAAATTTTTATCAGAATCGGATAATCTTCTTTCATAGTAAATTTCACAATCAATAGGACTCATAGAATTGTCCTGAATAGAAGAAACCGTTTCTTTAATATTTTTTTCAAACCATTTACCCGAAAGAAAATTTGTCATTGAGAGCACAAACCGTTTCGTTGGATAAAAATAAATTTTCGGTATCACAAAAAATTTTTGGAATCACAACAAAATTTTTTGAATTAAAGAAACTTATCTTTGACTAAGAGCTGATGAATATTTTTCTCTGATTCAAAGTATTCGAATCAAAGAATCTTTTTACTTAGTATATTTCATAATCAATAAGACTCATAGAATGGTTTTGAATTGAAGGAACAGTTTCTTTGAACTAAATAAATTTCTTTGAATGAAAATCAATTTTTGGAATCACAAGGAATTTTTTTGCATTAAAGAAACTTTTTCTTGACTATGAGCTAATAAATATTTTTCTTTTATTCAAAGAAATTTCCTTGAATCGAAGAAACTTTTTCTTGACTGAGAGCCAACGAATATTTTTCTTTTATTAAAATTAATTTGATTTGAATCAAATAATTTTTTTCATTATATTTCATAATCAATAAGACTCATACAATTCTTCTGAATTAAAAGAACCGTTTTTTTAACACAATTTTTTTATTTAACCGAAAATAACTTCCAAATAAATTAAATCATTTTAAATTACAGAACAATTTTCAATAAGGGGAAAAAAACTTTGAATCAAACGAAATTTCTTTGAATCAAAAGATATTTCTTTGAAACAAAGAAATTTGTCTTTGACTGAGAGCTAATGAATATTTTTCTTTTACCAAAATAAATTTTATTTGTATCAAAGAGTCTTTTTTTTCATTGTGTTTCATAATCAATAAGACTCATGGAATTGTTCTGAATTAAAAAAACCGTTTCTTTAACATATATTTTTTTTATTTAACCAAAAATAAATTTAAAATAACTAAAACCATTTTAAATTATAGAAAAATTTTCAATTAAGGAAAAGAACTTCTTTGAATGAAACAAAATTTCTTGAAATCAAAAGATATTTCTTTGGAACAGAGGAATTTGTCTTTAACTGAGAGACAATGGATATTTTTCTTTTTCTGGAATTTTTTTTTTTAATCAAAAAATCTTTTTCTCATTGTGTTTCATAATCAATAAGACCCATAGAATTGTTCTGAAATAAAAAAACCGTTTCTTTAACATGTATTTTTTATTTCACCAACAATAAAAAATAACAGGTGACTGAGTCACCTTTTTGGTGAAAAATTTTACTTCATAATCAATAAGACTCATATAATTGTTTGGAATAAAAAAAAACGTTTCTTTAACATATTTTTTTTTATTGATCAAAAAATAACTTCAAAATAAATAAAATCATTTTTAATTGAAGAAAAATTTTCAATTGAGGGGAAAACGGTTTTTTTAATTCACAACCATTCTATGAGTCTTATTGATTATGAAGTTAAATTTTAACAATTCAAATTTTGGTTGAAAATTTAACTATAATGTTGAACATATATTTGAATAAACTTCATTTGAGATTCAAAATTTGGTTGAAAATTCATTTATTCTGTTAAAAATGGATTTTTTTGGTTGAAAATTCATATCATTAGTTGAAAATTAATTTTTTTAAATCAAAATTAATTTTTTAAACTAAGAATTCAGGTATTCTATTTTTTTCAAAAATGTATCTTTTTTTAATAAACATTTAATCTTCTTAGCTGAAAATTCATCTGCTTGGTTGAAAATTGGTCTCTTTCGTTAAAAATTGATATTTTTTATTTGAAAATTCAATTATCTGGTTAATTTTTTTTTTATTGAAGACATAATTTGAGTTCAAATTCATTTCTTTATTAAATATTTCGTATTAAAACTTTATTTTTAATTTTCAACCAAATAGTTTGGTAATACTTTTATTTTGTTTCAAAATTTATTAATTTAAGTAAGTTTCGGTTTTAGAGAATAATTATTTTCATTTAAATAATGCAATAAAAAGCTTGAAAAATGGTAATTTTTCACCTCTTGCAAAAATACAACTTCTGATTGATATTTGACAATAAAGTTACTTTTGCTCATGTCAAATAAAAATTTTTATTCTGCTTAATATGTTCGGATTTGGTTAAATAATAAAATTTTACATTAGTAAATCTTACATTTTTGTAAACTTACCAGTGCTGGTTAACAATCCAGTACCCAACCATGGTTGCAGCATGTCGTAAGCATTCCCTTTTTCTATATGCCTCATGCTTGTCAACAATTTCTGTTGAATGGAACATAAAACATGAAAATTATTTAACAATTTAAATAATATTTTTTTTTTTATTAAATTAATTTTTATTTTAATTAAAAATTTAGCTAAAGCAATTTTAAACACGTTTTTTCATATTAATATAATTATTATCAAAATAAATTTTATTCAAATCAAAGGCTTTTTTTCATTGTATTTCATAATCAAGAAGACTCATAGAATTGTTCTGAATTAAAAAAACCGTTTCTTTAACATATACTTTTTTATTTAACCAAAAATAACTTCAAAATAAATGAAATCATTTTAAATTGAAGAAAAATTTTCAATTAAGGAGAAAAAAAACTTCTTTTAATAAAACAAAATTTTTTGGAATCAAAAGATGCTTCTTTGAAAGAAACAAATTAGTCTTTTACTGGAAGCCAATTAATATTTTCCTTTTATCAAAATAAATTTTATTTCAATCAAAGAATCTTTTTTTGCATTGTATTTCATAATCAAGAAGACTCATATATACAATTGATCTCATTTTAAAAAATCATTTCTTTAACATATATTTCTTCATTTAACCAAAAATAACTTCAAGATAATTGAAATCATTTTAAATTAAAGAAAAATGTTCAATTAAAAAAAAAACTTCTTTGCATGGAACAAAATTTCTTGAAATCAAAAGATGCTTCTTCGAAACAAAGAAACTTGTCTTTCACTGAAAGCCAATGAATAATTTTCTTCTATCAAAATAAATTTTATAAAAATAAACAACTTCTTGAAACAATTTTTAAGAAGTGAATTTAAATTAAATTTTTTTAATTGGAATTTTAATTTAAAAAGTGAATAAATTTTGTTTGAATCAAATAATCTTTTTTTCATTGTATTTCGTAATCAATAAGACTCATAGAATTGTTCTGAATTAAATAAACCGTTTCTTTAACATATATTTTTTTTATTTAACCAAAAATAATTTAAAAATAAATGAAATCATTTTAAATTGAAGAAGAATTTTCAATTGAGGAAAAAAAACTTCTTTGAATGAAACGAAATTTCTTGGAATCAAAAGATGCCTCAATAATAATAATATCATCAATGCTATGAGTCTTAATGATTATGAAATACAATGAAAAAAAAATTCTTTGATTCGGATAAAATTTATTTTAATAAAAGAAAAATATTGATTGCCTTTCAGTCAAAGATAAATGTAATAAATTAGTAATAACCCCGCGCACTTCTTATGGAAATTAGATTTCGGTTAAATTGGCCCAATTTTTTGTGTAGTATTACTATTTAAAAAAATGGGTCAATTTGGCCAAAACCCGATTTCCATAAAAAACGTGCCTTGTAAGTTTTTAAAATTTTGTTATTAAATTGTCGGAAATCGGAATTAAGGCCATGTGAAGAGTGGGTCACGTGACCGGATTCCTACCTTACCGACACTTTTTTAGGACCAGAGCCGCATTCCTTAATGCTTCTTATTTATTATCCCAAATTTTCAACTCGATGTGGCTATTCGTGTGAACACAAGTTTACAAATAAAAAAAGTGTCGGTAAAGTAGGAATCCGGTCACGTGACCCACTCGTCACATGGCCTTAAGGCAAAACATTTTATTTTCTAGTAGATTTTTTACATTATTTTTGGAAAAATCGTGGAAAAATACAACGCCAAAAATCAAAATTATACCAAAATTTTTTTACCGTAGCTGCTTATTTAATGTATTGCCTATTATATTTGTTAATAATTTCTTAATCCTAATTTACGTTCGAATAGACACATTTAATTTCAATTAATTATCCTAGATCTAATTTAATTGGGGGGGGGGGGGGCACGACAGCTTGACATTTTTATTATTATCAGAGAATATTATGAAATTGAAGTTTTTGTGAACATAAAAAAAAAATTATTTTCTAACATTAAAACTATCGAAAATTAAAAAATCCATTATTATACAAATGTTTAAATATTAGTTCCAATTATTTTTAACAATAACTAATAATTAATTATTTCGAATTGAAAGGGTTTGAAATTGAAAAAAAAAATATACTGAACAATTATGAATTGAAAACTTTCCAAATAAAGTAATGAATTTTAGATTAGGTAAATTAAAAAAAATGACAATAATTCGAATGGAGTAAAATGGAATTCAGCTTGAATAATTTTAAGTTAAAACATTTTTCAATCTGTATTTCTCAAGAATGTAAAACTCCAGATGAAAACTTTGAAAATTGGACAATTTCATTAGAAAGAAGTTCAAATTTTATCATTTCTCATTCAAAGCGTTCAAAATTGAGCGATTTTATAATCTTGGATTGTAAGACTTTAAAATTGAAGAATTTTACATTGCTAATCGTTAAAATTGAAGAATTTTAAATTTCAATTTTAAATTGAAAATCTTCAAAATTAAGGATTTTTCAATTTTTGGAACATGGACTTCAATTTTGAATAACTACAATTGAAAAGCCTTCCATTTCAACAATTTATAATTTAAAATTTTCCCATTTTCAAGATTTATAATTTAAGATTAAATAATTTGGAATGGTAGCAGTATAAAATGATCTAACTTTGAACGTTTTTTTAAACACGTAGTTCAATTTTGAAGATTGGCAATTGAAAATAATAGATTTGATACTTTCACGATGATTCATTATAATAAATTTAAATTTAGAATTTAAAATTTAAAGATTTTTCGGGTTTCAATCGTGTGCGAAACTATGAATGTTGCCGACGTTTCGTGAACATTGCAGTTCACATCTTCAGGGCTTATATACAGGGTGTTTTTTTTAACTTGAGACAACGGAATATCTAAAAAAATACGCATCCTACGGAAAAAATGTCTGGAATGAAAACTTTTTATTTTCGAGGGGGAAAAAAGATTTGTTAAAATTTACCCCACCCCCACCCCCACAGGAGGCAGGGGTGGGGGTAACTTTGTAATTTCAAATGGCAACCCCAATTTTTTATCACAGATTCAGATTCTCCTTTACGAAATACGTAAG